>CM019073.1:487582-764288 GCA_009667805.1 Leptobrachium leishanense | reverse complement strand
TGAACTAAAGAAAATATTATATAGCAGCAAATATATCAACAAATATTGTATGTAGTCCTGTCTGGTATATACCAGGTTGCTAGTGAATGCAATTAATTCAAAATAAAAGTTCACATAAAAAGTTCAGAAATTGGTCTTGCAGTTTGTGGAATCAGCTGCCTCTCCAAACCACTGAAGTGGTATATCCCTTTCCCACTAGAAATGACAGTGTACAAGGAGAACGTGGTGGAGTTGGCGCTTCTTGTCCTAATGAGGCCTCCCTCGTGGTGCACTCTTGGTCTCGCTACGTGGTACATTAAGATTTTGGGCTCCTCCGTGGCCCTCAAAGAGTAAACAGAACTCACATTGAGTAATATCGTATATGCAGGGAGTGTATGAAGGAAGAAATGTTATTACTCACATTTGCTGGTGTCTCATCAATCAGACACAAGATGATGAGGCAGCCAGTGACCTCATAAGGTGCACTGGATCACCTATCAGTCTCAGCCACCTCCTCACTGAATGAAAGTATACAGGACCCAGGATAGGTGTAAAATAAAGCAAAATATTTATTAATAAAATAGTAAAACAATAAAACAGTTCACCAAAACGTGTTTTGCTGGCATAACTTCTTCAGCTGGTGCCACGGTGGCACCAACTGAAGAAGCTGTACTAGCCAAACACATTTTGGTGAGCTGTTTTACTCCAGAAGGATATAGATACAGAAGGATATAGATACAGAAGGATATAGATACAGAAGGATATAGGTACAGAACGATATAGATACAGAAGGATATAGATACAGAAGGATATAGATACAGAAGGATATAGATACCTTAGAGAGAGCTTAGAGAAGTGCTACTAAAATGCTGTACGGCTTGAAGGAGAAAAGCTACAAGGAAAGAAATTTCATTTGCTTTTGGGCTCTAGATCAGCAGATCGAGATATCTCAATATCGGGGCACCAGATGGTGCTTTAAAGGCCTGAGATTTCTTCTTGATCAGGCGAATGCCCTAGGTTTTAATGTAAAAAATGTTCCCTGTTTTTATAAAATATTTATTAAACAGTTTATTCTTCTCATTTGCAGCAAAAAGGCTCTTTATTTAGTTTTTAGCATTTTTTTAGGCATTTTCCGGTATTTTTTTTCGGCAATTTTTTTTTTTCTGATTTTTTTTTTCTATTCACATAGTGACCAGGCAATTTTAACATTGTCTGTCCGAAAGTACCCACTGCTGTTTTTACATTTCTGCGCTGTTTTTGGTAAGGTTTAATTTTCCTCTTACTCGTTTATAGAACACACACATATTATATACCGTTTTACTCGCCATTAGATGGACTTTCTAAAGATACCATTATTTCCATCATATCCACTAATTTACTATAGATAAGTGCAAAATAATCTATGAAATATGATGCAAAAATGGAAAAACACACGTTTTCAAACTTTAATCCCCTAAATCTACAATCGTCAAGAAGACCCCCGCTAGATAGTTTCGAAATTTTGTCCTGAAACTAGAAATACACAGTTTTTACATGTTTTTTTCTTTCTAACCCCTTCGCTGCTGAGCCATTTCGCCTCTGTGTGCTGAACACATTTTGACAGTTTTATGCTCATCATGTTTAAACGTGATTTTCAGTTCTATTTTATTATAACCCCTAGACAAATTTTTTATTTTATTTTTTTATTTTTACACCACACCTGGTTATGTTTGGTATCATGATCAGGCCTTTCCAATGCTACCAAATACGACCCTCTAGATGCCACGTTTCGGTAGATACGGGTGTCCAAAGAACCCTGCATCTCCACTTGGTAGCTAGGGTTTTAACTGGCCATCTGATGTCATCGCACATATGGTGATGACATCAGTGGTGGGGGGTGACCTGGAGGCTTGTTTGGCTGACATCTGAGATGTCAGCCACTTTCAAGAGCGAATCACGATCTGGCACTGAATCCCCATCCAGCACCTAAGGGGTTAAAGAGAGAGACCGCCGGAAAGGGCAGACCCTGCCCTCTCCAGCAGTGTCTCTCTTTTTTTTCTAGGTGCAGCCATTGGGGAGAGGGAGGGGTCTAAATGACTTCCCCCTCCCCTTTCAGGTTGCCCATGAAGGGTGCTTGAAAATGCCATCATTGCGATGGCTGGGGCCCATAAAACCATCGGGCCGGCTTCACGGAAGCCAGACCAACGTGAGACCCCAGTCTGAGAGGTGAGTATAGAGAGGGAGTAAAGAAAACAGACATACAGAGTACGTCCTTTGTCTTTAAGGGGAATTTTTCCAGGACGTACTATGTACTGGTGCCCCCATATCGAGTGTAGTCGATATGTGTTCCACAGGAGCAATACAAAGGAATTTTGTTTATTGCAAACACAGTTCATTTTCATTTCAGCTCTAGAACATGCCCCTAAAGTTTTAGCTACAAGGGCATGATGCACGAGATGCTAACACTTTTTAAAACCAGCTGGGAATGTGACTGACAGACATCTCCCCAGCTGATCTTGTACAAAGAACCGAAATGAGTAACTATTTTTGCCCAACAGATGGTGATATCGTCCGCCAAATAGGTTACTACAGAAAGGAATACATTAGGAATATTCTCAAATATCTGTTGCTATGTGACTATTTCTAAAGGATTTTCCAAAATTACTGACAGTGGTCTTCTGGAAAATCCTTTGGCAGTGAAGGAGTTAATGACCCAGGGATTTTTCCTTTGCTGATACACAAATGACACAAGCATTTTTTGTTGGTAATGCTATGTTCTTCTTTAACGCCTTCAGTGCGGAAGACGTGTCTGGAATGTCATGGGAGTGTCCCGCTATATGCGGAGGACGTTTACCCACACGTCTTCCGCTAAGCGGGCTCTCCTCTGGGGTACCGCAGAGATCTGACTTCATGGAAGTCAGACGCTGCTTTTAAAACCCCTCCCGGCACGATGATGTCATTTTCACACGGCCCAGGAAATACAGAAAGAGTGCCTAAAAGTAGGTGGGTCTGATCAGGAGGAGGTTAAAGTAAAAAACAGGCACCATTGGAAAGGGCAGAGTCTTCCCTTTCAAGCGCTGCTAATTTTTAACCCCTGAGGTGCCAGTCCGCGATCAGGTGCCATTCGGTGCTGGATCATGAACCTCTCCTGGAGGTGCCTGACATCTTGGATGTCAGTCAAGCCTCCGGGGCCTCTCCTTGTCCACTGATGTCATTGCGCATGTTGGGAAGATGTCAGTGTCAGAATTATCCCCTAGCTACCAAGGGTGTTACCTATGGAAACCCTATGGTGGAGATAATGGGATACTTTGTACCCCCGTATCTCCTGATCCGTGTGAGCTAGAGATCAATGTTTGGTATCATTAGAAAGGCCAGAGCGTTTATACTAAACATGACCATGTTAAAAGTAAAATAATTAATAAAACTAAAATGAATATTAAATTTTTTTTTAAATGAAAATGTGCTTTTTTGTGATTTTTTTATTAATGCAGCAATATTATTCCCATTTTATTTACAATGCAAACAATGATGCGGCTCTAATGATTTCAATTTTTTTGGGTAGTAGCTAAAAATCACGTAATTTTTTTAACAAGCATAACCCATGGAATATGTAACCACAAAGGTTCGGATCATAGAATGTGAAAAAAATAATTTTACACGCTGTAGATGAATGGAAATTCAAAATTTATTGCAATTTTTGCTATAACGTTCTGGCAGGACATGGCGTATACTTATAATAATTATCCTCAGAATTATCCATGCACCAAATTATAAGTAAAACTATTATATTAAATCACACATACACAGAAAATATTTCACTTTATTTTTTAATTTGAGTTTCATACAATAAAATCATTTTTACCCAATGTTGCACCTTATTCACTAAGATCATATCAAGATCATTTTAAAGCTGCTAATTATCCCGACACATTTCACTATATACTAACACCGCATTATTTCCTCTATCTTGTATTTGGGAAAAAACTGTTTATTGGTTAGAAAAAAAAACTTGATGTATATCAGGGCTGTAAAACTCCTTCTCCCCGTAGATGTTGGTGCCTACAATTCCCAGAATTCTTTCAGTGCAATAGATGGCCAGGGACTCAGAAACATCTGTGGGGCCGGAGTTTGACAGCCCTGATGTAAATCATTTTGAGTCGACTCACTTATGATTAAATGGTGTCATTCACATGACTCTTTGACAGCACAAACGACAAACATTTGGTCATAAGACACAGTTTTAAGGCTGGAGGTTCTTTCCCAAACTTCCATATCAGCAACACGCAAGCCGTTGTCTGAAAGGATTTTTCTCAAATCCGTTTCAGTGAAGCACAAAATGTGATGCTTCTTCCCATTCATAATGAAATAGGATGAATTAAACGCCCCGATAATAATCATACACCCTCCTTTATTAAGCATTGTAGACATTTTCTTGACATTACGGCTGTAATGATCTAGATCTTTGGAAATGGCGCCCAATAAAAACAAATTAACCAGACAGTCGGCCTTTGGTAAAACAATCGGATCAGTAAGATTCTCGTTCTCTAATATGCATTTTGAGAAGTGTCTGACGCGGCTTCTCAGATCTTTTTCCATTTCCTTCCAGTCGGTGCTGAAAAACAAACAATGACATTTTATAGTGTTTGATGTAGACTAAACTAAATATTGTAGATTAACCATTAATATTATTATTATTAAATGGTGTAACCCCTTCTCTACCGTGATACCATGATGGTGCATCCATATCAGAGGTAGGAGACACAGCAGCTGGAGATCATGTTAACACCATCTGGGACTATGCTCAGGGCCGCCATCCGAGGGGAGACAGCCCATGATATGTTCAGGTGCCCTGTGGCTCCAGGAGGCCCGAACCCAATGCTGCTCTTCTAAGTGACACAGATATTAGGGCCCATCCATCCATATCCCCCAGAACTTGTCCAAAGGGTTACAGGGAAATTTCTTGTGAGTTGTGGCATCTGGGATTGGTCAGAACACTCTAACTTATTACTGAGGGAGCAATTAATATGGTCTGCACCCGTAGACATGCAGATACATGCAAGACCACCAGAGAATATGTTTTAAACCCATTTATGGACAACCAAGAAGTTTTCCCACTGCAGGTGAACAAAGACACACAGACACAGAGGCAAAATGTTTTATTTTTTATTAGTCTCCTGAACTAGGTGGCTGATTAAAGGTGGTTCAGTGAGGTGCCCCATGATTTTTGATGGCAGCCCTGGCTACATGTTATCATTGCAAATTAACTCTGTTTGTTTGTTTGTTTTTAGGCCCAGAAGGAACCCTCAAAGTTTTAATCCTGTGGGTATGATGCCCAAGATGCTAAAAATGGTTAAAACCAGATGTCCCTTGGGCTTCTTTTGGTGTATGAAAGGGTTAAGTGCTGAAAGTAAAAAAAGTAGGACGCAGACGAAACACAAGATAGAAATGATCAGAAAATAATTTTTGTGTGAGATAAATTTGGCAAAATCATAATAAAATCAAAAGGAATGGAAAAACATTGTAGTCTGACACACTAGGAGCTGCAGAGGCCACATGCAATCCCATGTCAGATTTCAGTAAATCTACTTTGAGTTAAAATATTCATTATAAAAAAACAGATAATGTCCTCAGTATTCCCTTAACCTCATTGCAAATCCAAACAAAGACTCCCGTGCAGGGCTGGATTTATAATTAGGCAAAGTAGGCATGCACAGGAGATTACCACAGGGGAGGGGTCTTGCTGTGTGTCATTTTTTTTAATAAAATTACAATTCAAAATCATTTGACCCCTGAATCTCCGGACCCTTACTTGGTAGAGGGTCATGTGAGGTATCGTTGGAAAGGACAGGATTTGGCCTATCTAATAATATCAACCATGACCAGGTTTTATTTGAAAGTAAAACAACAAATAAATATCTCTTTTTTTTCTCCAACAACACTTTTGTTCACTTTTCAAGAATAAAGTGAACACTGATGGTGCATTAACACACTTTGTCAGTGTGGAGAAGCAGGGGGCGATTGCAACTCTGTATCTCTGAATTTTATACCTCACTAGGTATAAAGTTAGGTGTCAAGTTAGAGTCTATTTTTCAATAATTTAAAATGTATACTAATTCTTTTTGACCCCCCAAAACAAAAATTTAAAAAGTATTTCCCACAGTTTTTCCAGAAGCATACAGCATTTCTAAAGAACGTTTAAATTTGCACCAATTATCCTCAGAATCCTCATGAATTCAAACTTCTCCTGCAGTGAAAGAATTCTGTCGAGATTTTTGGGCAATGCCCAATTACAAGGCCCTCTTACCAAAAGAGAAGAACGTTAAAGTGTCTCGTGGCTTTATTTTACCTCTTTACCAAAGAACTTCACCCCCCAAAAAGAGCTTATGTGAATTTAACCCATTGATGACCAAGGTCAGGGGGAGAGAGACAGGCGATTGGCCAAGGGATTTTTCAAACTGGTTTGTTACATCACCTGGTTCCTTCCAGTTCCTCCATGATCTTTGCAGCATGAGACCAATCAAGGGAAATTTCTCCTCCCTGCAGCCAGTTTTCCGTGTCGGTCATACAGCTGTCATATGCCTCTAAAATAATGATATCTTTGAAGCATTTATAGATTGGAAGAATCTGGTATATATTGGCAGCAGCTGAAAAGTCAATCATGGTGTCCCCTTTAATCAGACCTAGAAAAAAGATTCAAAAGATCAGTAACACGTGATGTCCAAATGTAAATACTTACTTTAATGCATAACGCCCCATCTCAATAAACTCGAACACGTTTCAGTGTGAACATTCTTTTGTGCATCAAGTCACGCTCATATTTTTCAAAAACAATTTAATTAGAAACAGTAAATATTGGACATTTAACCTTCAGGGGTTATTCAAAGAGAGTCAAACTGTCCACCGAATTGCACTGTATGGGAAAATTCCACGTACAGGGTAAATTTCATGGCCTTTCAAGTATTCAAAATGTTGGCAGTTCACCAAATATTGGCGAATTGCCAACGAAATATAGGTAATCTTTGGCAGCAGTGAAATCCCCATAGAGAAGCAATGGTTAATCTATTCAGAAACACCAAACAGCAGAGAAATGTCAGTGAAATGCCCTGATGTTCAATGTTTTCATTCGGCAGGTTTAATCAGGAAAATGCCATAAGTTTCAATGTTACAAATATTCCTGTTTTTATTAAATATTTATCCAACTGTTTATTGTTTGATTTTGCAGCAAAAAAGTCTTTTTACTTATTTATTTTTCAGGATTTGTTCGGCAATTTTTTTTTCAGTTTATCTTTAAAAAACCTTTTTTTTCTCTGTAACAGACCTTTTAATTATTATCCATAGGAACTCATATATAATTTTCAGGCATTTTCGTGCAGTAGTTTTTTTTAAACATGTTTTTAAAGTTGCAGTTTTTTTGGTTATTTTTTTTACCAGTCCGGCTGCTTGTCTGCTTTTTTCTGCATTGTTGGGTGGGTCTTGCAGCCTGCTGGTTTGTAGTAGCTGTCCAGTGGGTTTGTTGCATCGTTCGGCCTGCCGATTCGATGCACTCCGGGTACCCTGCGGTGAATGTTGAATTCACAGCGGGGCCAGCGAATCGGACATGGCGAATCAGTGCGCACCATCAGTGTCAGTGAGCAAATGTCAACGACATGTTAAAATATAATCTCGATTTTAACTTTTGGATCCCTTTCTTTTTAACCCTTTCACTACTGTGATTGTGTAAACACGATCACCGATAGCAGATACAGCAGCCTGATATCGCTTTAACGCAATGTGAGTCTGTGCAAATGAATCTTGTTTGTTGCAAATTAATTTTGTTTACTTTTGTCTCTGGACGGTGTCCCCAAAGTTTTGTCTAAACTAAAACAAAAACTGTTTAAAATAGGCGAAGGAATGTCCTGACACATCGGGCTTTCCGCAGCCGATGCACGGAGACACGAGCTAAAGGTCTACCTGCAGTAACTTTTTTTGGCCAATAGATGGTGACATTTGGCTGCCTAATAGGTTATTACAGTAACGAATACAATGGGAATATTATCCTAAATATTTCTTACTGAATAATTAATTAAAAATGATTTTCCCGTCCAACCCCTGCCACCCATTGTCCTTTCAATAAGTGTCATAGGTTTTGGCTCACCCTGCTCGCAGCGACGGTCAAGAAAGCAATCTTGTCACAATGGATCTTCACTGCCCCTCTCTCCTTTCGTATGGTTTATGACAGAATCTATACCATATTTTTGGCGGAATGGACTGAGGCCTCACTGCATCAAGAACAAAAGACTGAGTCCTTCTCTATTAATTGTGCCCCTTTCATTCGACCCCTTCCTTGCAAAACTAAGGACTCCCTGCATAATACCTTTTTCTGTGCCCTGTGGTACTCCTTACAGATGTTGTGGGGTACCCCTCCGATCCCACAGGGTCCCCCTGATCGCTCCTTAATCTGTTTTTTGGCTTCCTTTCCCCAAGACCCTATACCTACCCACACTTCGCCACGCCATCTTTGAGTACCGTCCACTACTGGTACATAGTGGTGGAGATACAAACTTACATACGTTGGGTCGGGAACTGTCCTATTTGGTTTTCACATGGGTTGCATTGCAGCCTCTTAGTTACTTGTTGGATGCCATGTGTTTGTTTAACTTGTTCTTTTGTATGTTACTGCTGTGCATTATGATGTCTCTCTGTATGTTTTTCTCTGAGTTGATTCAAGACGAATAAAAATATATTTTTTTAAAAATACTGTATATATAAATAAAAATATGGATTTTCCAAAAAATTCCTCTTGGTTCCTCAAGATGAATTTTTGGAAAATCACTTGTAGTGAAGGGTTTAAGAATAAAAAAATTGCAGGGGAAAAATTAAAAATAAAACAGTAACATACCTTGTTTGTAACAATTAAGAATTGCTCTTATCGGAAACTCTATAGCATCGCAGATAAACTTTTCTTCAGCGTATGGGCCAAAGTACATGTCATGTAGAAATGTTGGATCAGCATCTTCGGTGAAGTGGTAGTTGCAAGCGCTGGAATCCATCTCGATACGATGCAGGATGTCTGGGATAGAATGTATTCACAGCATAAATGCAGCAATTTATATAGTAACAGCTCGTTTATCAAAATTGACTCATACTAAACAAAAATATTCACTGTACCTTACTGTAAAACGATAAAAATACTGCTGACGAAAGTGAAAAAGATGCCAGAACCTGGGGCTTTTGATTTAAAAGAAAATATGTACATTTCTATTCTGAGCTTCTGAAATAGAACATTCCGATGTTAACCCCTTCACTACCAAAGGGGCTAATCAAAGAGCTGAATTTGCCACTGAATAACACCGTAGGGTGAATTTCACTTTACGGTGCAATTTCGTGGCAATTTGACTATTCAGATAGTTGGCAATTCGCCAAATATTTCCTTAACCACTTGGCTGCTATGGACGCGCTGGGCGCGTCCAGCCAAGTGGTTCTCCTGTGCTACGGACGCGCTGAGCGCGTCCGAGCACAGGAGGCAGCAATCCGCCGGATTCCGGCGGATTGCTGCGCCCCCCGGTGCGGGCTGACATCTTGGATGTCAGCCCGTCAATCCGGGACCCTGGCGGGGACATTAGATGTCATCGCGGCGACACGATGACATCTAATGCAGGCGCCCCCGCGTATGTGCGGAGAAGGCGCCTGAAAGGGAGGGGGGGGAGGTCCTTCGGACCTCTCTCCCTCCCGATTGCCGGGGAGTAGGGAGTTAATACAGACACCGCTTGGAAGGGCACAGCCTGCCCTTCCAAACGGTGGCTGTCATTAACCCCTGGGGAGCCGGATCACGAATCAGCGCCGGTTCGTGATCCTTTCCCGGAGCTGGCCGACATCTTGGATGTCGGCCAAGTCTCCGGGAACTCCCCCTGAGGACTGGCGTCATCGTGCATAGCACGATGACGCCAGTCCTGGAGTTAACCCCTAGCTGCCACCAACGGTGGAGATAGGGTGTTCCAATGAACCCCCTATCTCCCGATCCGTGGCAGCTAGGGGTTAATGTTTGGTACTGTTGGTTCGGCCAGAGCATGGCCGTTCCAACGATACCAAACACCACTGTGAAAAAAGTTTTTTAAAAAAAATAAAAATTAAAAATAAAAATAAAAAGATATTTTAAAAAAATATATAAAAAAAAAACAAACAACTTTTTTTTTTTTTTTGGTTTGTTAATGCAGAAATATTGTTCCCATTTCAATTATAATGTGAATAATGATGCTGCACTAACAATTTTTGTATGCGGTGCGTTTGTTAAAAATCGCGTAATTTTCCCCAAAAAAAATGTAACGAGACCCCATCTCTAATTTTTTTAACAAGTGCACCCCATACAAAATATAACCGCAATTGCTCGCATGTTAAAATGTGAAAAAAAACACTTTACACATTGTAAATTATTGAAAATTCATATTTTATTGCATTTTTTGTTATAATATACAGACAGGACATGACGTATACATATAATAATGACATATTATGAATCTGCCGAGTCTGACGGAAAGAACGATACATAATATGTCTGGGTCATATACTAAAATAAGCCTTCAAAACACGTTTAAACATGATGAGCAAAACCGTTAAAAATGACCTCAGCACAGAGGCGGGAAAAGCCTCAGCAGCGAAAGGGTTAAAGTAATATATAAATATATATCGGAGTCCTCAGAGACCACTCTGATAATGAGTTCCAGTATAGTTATAGGCAAGTCCTTGTTATCCAAGTATGGAGGAGGCTTGTGAGATCAAGGAGGTCTGAGGATATGCAATTCCAGAAGGGTAGTTTTAGTAAGAAGTCCAGGAGGTCCGTAAGGAACATAGGAGATCCAGGAGGTCTGTAGAATAAAGGCTTGGAGGAATAGGGTGTCCAGCGGAGTATAAGGTGATTCAGATATCCAGGTAAATACAGAGAGAATAGGGGTAGCTCCTTGTAGCTTGGAGATTCCAAGATAATGTGGAAGTATTAACCTTTAGGTGTGGCTTCGCTTTATGCTAGAAGCATTAGGTTGATTAGGCAACACCTGAGTATTGTATAGGCAGGAGAGTCCTGAGAAGATTGTAAGCCTCACTACTATGAGCCAGTGCCAGATTTAGTTTTTTTACTGCACCGGTGGCGACGCTCCTTACAAAGGCTATCCTAAATAAAAGAGAAATCCAAGGAGAGTATCAATAGAATTGAGCAGACTAGATGGGCCGTAAGGTTCTTATCTGCCAACATTTTCTATGTTTCTATGTTTCATTTTTATACATTTTTGTTTTTTTAAACACCTTTTAAAAATTGCATTTTTTTTTCTTTTACCCCAGTTTGGCGGCTGATCAGAGGTCTGTTCGGCGGCTCATCAGCAAGCGTTCGGCGGTCTGTTCGACAGATCGTGGGCTGCGTTTGGCAGTGTATCGTGGCGTTCAGCTCATCAGCGGCTGCGTTGAGCGATCTATCGCGGCATTCAGCGGATCGGTGGCGTTCAGAGGCGTAACAAGGTCATGAGGCGCCCAGGGGCACATCCTACCCTACCCCCCAGGGGTCAAGTCCTGGGGAAAAAAAGTGAGAGAACTCACCCAATATTTCCACTACCCCCACTACCTGAAAAAATTATATATATGCACACACTCTTATGCACTCCTTTCTCATTCACAAAAAAAGGCAATGTGCATGTGTGCCATGCCTTGGCCACGTCACACTGACAATTTCACCCTGACCACACACACAGACCTCAGATATATATTACATGCCCCCCCAAATAATGTATAACAAGCACAGAGCCCCAGAATTATGTATACCCAGCAGACCCCCCAGAATTATATATACACAGCAGAGCCCCCAGAATTAAATATACACAACAGAGCCCCCAGAATTATGCATACCCAGCAGACCACAGAATTATATATACACAGCAGAGCCCCCAGAATTATGTACACCTAGCAGAGCCCTTAGAATTATGCATACCCAGCAGACCCCTGAAATATATTCATACAGCAGAGCCCCCGGAATTATGTATACCTAGCAGAGCCACCAGAATAATGTATACCCAAAACAGACCCCCCAGAATTATGTATATACTGCAGAGCCCCAGAATTATATATACACAGCAGAGACCCCAGAATTATGTATACCTAGCAGAGCCCCCAGAATTATGCATACCCAGCAGACCCCAGAATTATATATACACAGCAGAGACCCCAGAATAATATCCACAACAGAGCCCCCAGAATTATGTATACCTAGCAGAACCTAAATAAAAAGAAATTTGGTGCAGGGTGCTTTTAGTATTGGATCAGCTCCTCCCGGGGGTATTCCCACTCTCCTTTAGGTGAATCAAAGAAATACGAGGTCTGAGGAGCTTTTTTCCGATCCTTTTGCTGGGCGGGATCACCCCAGTGTAGTCGAACGCTTTCAATATGGACCACACGTCCCGGCGTCTCAATGGTAATTATTCTCCAAAATTTCGGTAGAATAATAATAAGGTCGGGAAGGTAATTCAATAAAAATGTAATTTATTAAACAATCATAAAAAATACCTAGCAGAATCCCCAGAATTATGCATACCCAGCAGACCTCAGAATTATATATACACAGCAGAGCCCCCAGAATTATATACACAGCAGAGCCCCAAAATTATATATACCCAGCAGAGTCCCCAGAACTATGTATACCCAGTAGAGCCCCCAGAATTATATACCCAGCAGAGCCCCAGAATTATATATACATAGCAGAGCCCCCAGAATTATGTACACAGCAGAGTCCCCAGAATTATGCATACCCAGCAGAGCCCCCAGAATTATATACACAGCAGAGCCCCCAGAATTATGCCCTATTGACACAGCCCATTCAGCTTCAGGTGTTGACCTTTCAGGTGTTGACGTTTTAACTGCCTGAATGCAATCAGCCCGCCCTATATAAACACTAACTCAGGCTCCATTGAGCCAGGCTCTAAGTGTCATTTGCAAGTGGCATTCTTAAGTGGACATCCAGAGTTGATTCCTGGAGTTTTATCCAAGATCCCCTACGCCATCACGATCCCTAAGTCCTGTGTCTCCTCTCTCCACAGGTAGGACATTATCACCCATTATTCAGACACCCACATCTCATCTGATCGCCTGCATACTTTTGCTGGTAGGACATTATCACCCATTATTCAGACACCCACATCTCATCTGATCATCTGATCGCCTGCATATTGGTATTTTCTATTTTTTCATTTATATTTATTTTTGTTTTCTCCACCATGTGCTTTGCTAATTAGCATGTGAATCTCCTGCCCTATTGACACAGCCCATTCAGCTTCAGGTGTTGACCTTTCAGGTGTTGACGTTTTAACTGCCTGAATGCAATCAGCCCGCCCTATATAAACACTAACTCAGGCTCCATTGAGCCAGGCTCTAAGTGTCATTTGCAAGTGGCATTCTTAAGTGGACATCCAGAGTTGATTCCTGGAGTTGTGGGACTGGAGGAAGGAACTGCAAGGCCCACTTTCTACTCTGGTAAACTCACGTCTATATCATGCTTTCTCTCACGCTTCTACTCTTTACTTCTACCTTTCTCCTTAAATGGAACTCCTGCCCCTCTACCACCGACCCCTACACTATCTGCATCTCTCCCTCCCTCCTCTCGTCCCAAATGATGGCCTCGCATGAGCTCCTTTGTTTCCTCAGAACATGGTCTCCCTCTAACTCTCGTGCTGCCAATCACTCCCACAAATCCCATTCCCACCTTCTCTTTCTCACCCTCCTGCTGTTACTCTATTCAGGTGACATATCCCCTAACCCTGGCCCCACAACACATCCAATACTTCCCTCTCATCCTATCTCCATCGCACATAAATCACCTCCCTGCAAGCCCAGCAACCTCATTCCCATAATCCCTCAGCGCCTGTCCTCTTTCTCCTGCGCCCTCTGGAACGCTCGCTCTGTGTGCAACAAACTCACAGCAATCCATGACCTCTTCCTTTCAAACTCCTTCAACCTCCTAGCTTTAACTGAAACCTGGCTAACTCCCTCTGACACGGCCTCCGTTGCTGCTCTCTCACATGGCGGTCTACACTTGAGCCATACCCCCAGACCGGGTGAGAGAAATGGTGGCGGGGTCGGAATCCTGCTCTCTCCCACCTGCACCTACCAGCATCTCCCTCCACCCCCATCCCTCTCCTTCTCCTCCTTCGAGGCACACTGCATCCGCCTGTTCTCTCCTCTGGCCCTCAGGGTGGCAGTCATCTACCGCCCACCGGGACCAACCTCCCAGTTCTTTGACCACTTTGCTACCTGGCTTTCTCACTTTCTGTCTTCTAATCTTCCATGCCTAATTCTCGGGACTTCAACATTCCCATTGACGATCCTTCTGCCCTTGCTGCCTCCAAACTTCTTTCACTCACGTCCTCCCTTGGACTCTCACAATCCTCCCTCCTCCCTACCCACCGCGATGGTCACGCTATTGACCTTGTCTTTTCCAACCTCTGCTCCATTTCTGAGTTCAACTGTCGCCCTTTCCCCATCTCTGACCACCACCTTCTCTCTTTCAACCTATCTGGTCTGCCTAAACACCCTGCTCCCCCACCCCGCACACAAACTCGCAGAAATCTACAGGCTGTGGACCCCCATCAATTCTCCAACCTACTTCACCACCTCCCTCGTACCTCATCCTTCACCTGCCCTGATGCTGCCACTAATCACTACAACACTACGCTTATCTCTGCTCTAGACACTCTTGCTCCTCTTCGACTCTGTAAGGCCCCACGCCGCCAGCTTCAGCCCTGGCACACCCTCCAGACTCGCTACCTGCAAAGATGCTCCCGCACCGCAGAGCGTGCCTGGAGGAAATCCCGCTCTGAAGCTGATTTTGTTCACTTCAAGTTTATTCTCCGGTCATACACCTCTGCCCTCCACTTGGCCAAACAATCCTTCTTCTCATCTCTTATATCTACACTGTCCTCCAACCCTAAACGGCTCTGGTCCACCTTCAACACCCTCCTTTACCCACCTGCACCTCCCCCCTCAGCTGCCTTCAGCGCTCAAGACCTGGCAGACTACTTCCTCAGTAAAACTTTAACTATCAGAAGCAACATCCCAACACAAGATAGTTATCTGCCACCTCCACTCCCACAGGTCCCATCTGCCACCCTCTGCCGCTTCCTCCCAGCCACTGAGGAGGAAGTCAATTCCTTATTGTCCTCCTCACATCTCTCCACGTGCCCGCTCGACCCCATTCCCTCACATCTAATTCCTCCCCTCTCCTCCTCCCTCACCCCTGCTCTCACACACATCTTCAACCTATCTCTCTCCACTGGCTCCTTTCCATCCGCCTTCAAACACGCGCTAGTTACCCCTTTACTAAAGAAACCATCCCTAGATCCCAACTCTCCATCCAACTACCGTCCTGTATCCCTGCTTCCCTTTACCTCTAAGCTCTTAGAAAAACTAGTCTTCAACCGCCTCTCCCTCTTCCTGTCCTCCAATTCCCTACTTGACCCCCTGCAATCTGGCTTCCATCCCCTACACTCAACTGAAACTGCCCTCACCAAAGTCACCAACGACCTCCTAACTGCTAAAAACCACGGCCACTATTCTATTCTCATCCTGCTTGACCTCTCGGCTGCTTTTGACACTGTTGACCACCCCCTCCTTCTACAGACCCTCAACTCTCTGGGTCTCGGGGACACTGCACTTGCTTGGGTTGACTCCTATTTATCCAACAGGTCCTTCTGTGTGTCCTTTGCTGGTAACTCCTCCTCTTCATTGCCTCTATCTGTTGGTGTACCTCAAGGCTCTGTCCTTGGTCCGCTGCTCTTTTCCATCTACACCTCCTCCCTGGGCAAAATCATCAACAGCTTTGGCTTTAATTACCACCTCTACGCTGATGACACTCAGATCTACCTCTCTACCCCTGATCTCTCTCCCCCTGTCCTTTCAAATGTCAGTGACTGTTTATCTGGCATCTCCTCCTGGATGGCCTCCCACCACCTAAAGATCAACATGTCAAAAACTGAGCTCCTACTTATTCCTCCCTCTAATGCCTCCCCACCTCCTGACTTCTCTATCACGGTGGAGGGTATCACCATCTCCCCATCAAACCAAGTTCGCTGTCTTGGAGTTACACTGGACTCTGCTCTTTCCTTCATCCCTCACATCAAGTCTCTTTCCTCCTCCTGCCGATACCAACTGCGTAATATTTACAGAATTCGGCCATTTCTTACCGCTGTCGCCACAAAACAACTCATACACGCCCTGGTAATCTCCCGACTCGACTATTGCAATAATCTCTTATCTGGCCTCCCTCTGTCCCACCTCTCCCCCCTACAATACATCCTGAACGCCTCCGCCAGGCTAATTCACCTCACCCGCCGCTCTGTCTCTGCCGCTTCCCTCTGCGAGTCCCTTCACTGGCTCCCCATCCACTGCAGAATTAAGTTCAAAATCCTTATCCTTACCTACAAAACCCTCACTAACTCAGCGCCCCACTACCTGTCCTCACTAATCACCAAATACACCCCAGCCCGCTCCCTAAGGTCAAACAGTGACCTGCGCCTAGCTTCTCCCCGCATCACCTCTTCCCATGATAGACTGCAGGATTTCTCACGCGCAGCCCCCACTCTCTGGAACGCTCTCCCTCGTACTGTCAGACTTTCCCCTAACTTCTCTTCCTTCAAACGCTCCCTTAAAACGTTCCTATTTAGGGAAGCCTACCACCCAACTCCCTGACGCAATCATCAATCACTCTCACCTTACAGTCCTCTCCTCCTGTTTCCAACCCCAACCCTCCCAGATTGTGAGTTCCTACGGGAATAGGGCCCTCATCTCCTCCTGTACTGTTTGTCAAATGTTGTTCAATATATTGTAACCCTGTCTATACTGTGCTTATTGTACAGCGCTGCGGAATATGCTGGCGCTTTATAAATAAAGAATAATAATAATAATAATAATAATACCCAGCAGACCTCAGAAATATATATACACAGCAGAGCCCCCCAGAATTATGTACACAGCAGAGCCCTCAGAATTATGAATACCCAGCAAACCCCAGAATTATATATACACAGCAGAGCCCCCAGAATTATATACCCAGCAGAGCCCCCAGAATTCACAGTGGGCACTATGTCTGTGTCTGGACATAGCAGACCCCACCCCACCCCTTCACATTTTGCAGTTCCATGCAGGGGCATTGTGTGTAAGAAGAAGGGGGAATCACTAGCTTGTGATCTCCTGTCAGCTGCAGAGAAACCATCTGGCAGGGGGGATCCAGGTGGGGGCAGTAATAAGGGGGCCCCACCTCTCCCATAGATTAGTGGGATTAGAGCTCTGCAGAGTCAAACCAGTAGCAGCATGCTGCACTCACTGTAACTCTTCCGGGAGCCCTGCATCACGTGACACAGCAGCCAGGAAGCAGTGGCTGCTCCTTCCTCACTGTGCATGTGAGATGGAAGTTAGCCTCAGGGTCAGTAATATTTACTTGTGGGGGCGCCTGCTTTTGGCGCCCCCTCTGTCAGGTGCCCGGGGCAAATACCCCCTTTTGCCCCCCTTCGCTACGCCACTGGTGACGGGTTAATCATGGCATTTGGCAGATCCCTTCGTCACACTCTGGGGACCCTGTGGTGAATGCTGAATTCAGGGTCGGCTAATGAATAATTCAGCAAGAAATATTTAGGAACATTCCCAATGTATACCTTCCTGTAATATCCTATTTGGCAGGGAGATGTTGCAATCTGCTTTCCAAATGGAGTTACTACAGGTGCAGCTTGTGTCTCCTTGTATCGACTGGGGTGAGCCCGATATTTCCGGTCATTCCTTCGCCTATTTTAAACAGTATTAGCACCTTGGGCATCATGCCCACAGAGCTTAAACTTTGAGGGCACCTTCTGGAGCACAAAAGCAAATGAAATTCATTGGCAACAAACTTAATTTGCAATCATACAGCACAGCCCCACTTAGTGCTAACAGAATCACGGGCTGCGGTGTCTGTGACTGCTGATCGTGTATCCAAGATCACAGTAGTGAATGGGTTAAGGACGTTCAAGAAGAACTAACAAGGGAAATAAGTGAGACTGTTCTCTTTTTTTTACAGTATTTTAGAGAGGGGGTATTGCCAGAGAGGATAAAACGACAGAGTTTAAAGCAAGAAAATAAACATTGTTTACACATTTTTAAAACTTGTATTGATCAATTCTAGTTTGTCTATAGGTATAAAAGTGTTTAAGTGTCAATTTAAATATTTATTTTCTAGACATTGATGTTCCTTTATGTAGAAAGTGCATACTTACTGGGTGCATTTGGGCATGTGCGGACCCTTGGAGATACAAGCAGTGCAGGCAGGGAGATAACCGAAAAGCCAGGTGAAAGCCCAATCTTTCACGAACACCTACACCCCAAATGCCAACCACTGATCCACCAAACCTTCAATGTAGGAAAAACAAAAAAGAGGTGGATTACAAGGTGAACAAGCATGCAGGTTTATTTAGAAGACCTCTAGGTTACAATGTGACATTTCATCTGGCATGTGATCACAGCATGAATACACTCCGTTTGGATTAATTAAGGGTGGCTGACTTCCCTATATAATGAATGATCCATTGTGTGATCACCATGCATGATTAAGGCAGACAGCCGAAACGTTGCATTGTAACCCAGAGGTCTTCTTAATAAATGTGATTGCTTGCTCATGCCCTTGTAGCCCACCTCTTTATATTGTTTTTCCAGCATTTGATGGCAGGCACACACATTTGTCCATCCATTGCCAAATTGCTTTATTCCTTGGGCAGCTTGGCATCATCCATAGGAATGGGCTCTTCACCACCTTTCCTGATCACAAAAATTTGCACCAATTATCCTCAGAATCGCCATGTAGTCAAAACTCTCCTGTAGGTAACGGACTATGACTAGAGTTTAGTTTAATGCCAAATTACAAATAAAACTATTATATTAAATCACACATACACAGAATATGTTTCAGTTTCATTCTTTTTATTTGAGTTTCATACAATAAAATCATTTTAACCCAATGTTGCACCTTATTCACTAAGATCATATAAAGAGAATTTTAAAGCTACTAATTATCCCGGCGCATTTCGATATATACTAACACCGCATTATTTCTTCTATCTCTTATGTCTATCTCGGAAAAACAGTTTAATGATAAGAAAATAAACTTGTATGGCTTTTTGGGCTGTCAAACTCCTTCTCCCCCTATATGTTGGAGCCTACAATTCCCAGAATTCCTTCAGTGCAATAGATGGCCAGGGAATCATGGGAGTTGTAGCTCAGAAACATCTGTGGAGCCGGAGTTTGACAGTCCTGACGTATATCATTTTGAGTCGACTTGTTTCTTACTTAATGGTGTCAGTCACATGACTCTTTGACAGCACAAAGGACAAAAATATGGTCAAAAGACACAGTTTTAAGGCTGGAGGTTCTTTCAGAAACTTGCATATGAGCAACACGAAAGCCGTTATCTGAAAGAATTTTTCTCAAATGCGTTTCCGAGAAGGACAAAATGTGATGCTTCTTCCCATTTATAATGTAATATGATGCATTAAACGCCCCGATAATAATCATACACGCTCCTTTATTAAGCATTGTAGACATTTTCTTGACATTACGACTGTAATGATCAAGATCTTTGGAAATGGTGTTCAATAAATACAAATTAACCAGACAGTCGGCCTTTGGTAAAACAATCGGATCAGTAGGATTCTCGTTCTCTAATATGCATTTTGAGACGTATCTGACACGGCTTTTCAGATCTTTTTCCATTTCCTTCCAGTCGGCGCTGAAAAACAAACAATGACATTTTATAGAGTAGAAAGTAGACTAAACATTATTATATATTAACTATTAATATTATTAAATGGTTTAACCCCTTCTCTACTGTGACACCATGATGGTTCATCCAAATCAGTGGTAGGAGACACAGCAGCCAGAGATCATGTTAAAACCATCTGGGGCTATGCTCAGGCTACCATCAGGGGGAGACAGCCCAGGATATGTTCAGGGCCCTGTGGTTCCAGGTGGCCCAAACCCCATGCAGCTTGTCTACGTGACACAGATGTACCAAAAAATATATACACTATATTGCCAAAAGTATTCGCTCACCTGCCCAGCTCCTGCTTTGGATGGGTGAGCGATTACTTTTGGCAATATAGTGTATGTGGTTTTGCGTTATGAGGTTTAAATTTGCGGCAATAATAATGGCCTTACTATAAACCTTATAAATTTTCTCCATAAGTGATTTCTCGATTCCTAATTAATAGGTCAAAAAGGTACAATTTCATAAATGGAGATTTGTAATTTGTAGAAATTATCCAACTATATTATTTTGCAGCATATCATATAATGCATGTAGTGAAATGCCAATATCACCCTCTTATTAATACAAAAGATATACAATACTTATATTGCAGTATAAATTGCAAGTTAATTGCCCATGCTTTTGGTGATTAAACAACACCCCATGCAGTGGTAAAGAAACCATAAAATAAAGGTATACTTATATTCAATTGAGCTCTGGTTAATGATACTGCAGTATTCTGTGAAAAAGAAAAAATAACACATCTAAAAGTAGCGCCTGCAACACAAATTAGCTTGAGTCTTTGTTTTAGGAGTTAAACTCACAAGCCAGGAGCAATAAATGTGTTGCTCTCACGAATCAAGCCCGATAACAGTGTCTCCCAATATTCAGCAATGCAGGCATTTCAAGATTCTTGCACGTTGTGGAGATCTTTAAGCTTCATATGGCCACACTCAAACAAGAGAAATATCTCAAATGGTGCTTATATCATTTAGTATAAGAAGCCTAATACAGAAAATGAAAAACACTTACATAAAAAATTACGGGGGTTGCAGAATCTTCTCGCCCACATATATCATAAAATGAATGAAGTTATCCTGCCCCGTTCTCACGTGCCTCCTTCGCGTACCCACAGTAGCGTGCGGCTGGCCGTGTGTTGGGGTGTTGATCTAAAAGTGACGTAGTGCTGACTGCTGACGCGTTTCGTCCTGTCTCCAGGACTTCATCAGAGCAGAGCTCTGTCACTTTTAGATCGACACCCCAACATAGTATATAGGTTTATAGTAAGGCCATTATTAGTGCAGCAAGCTTAAACCTCATAACGCAAAACCACATATATATATTTTTGGTACTTCTACTTATCTCCTGACTAGTGGATATAAGGGTGGATATTTGCTGCTTTATATACCAGTATCAGTGGGGGGTCTCTTTTTTCTATCTAAGTGTCACAGATGTAAGGGCCCAGCCATCCATATCAACCAGAACTTGGCCAAAGGGTTACAGGGAAGCTTGTAAGAAGACTCTGACTTATTACTGAGGGAGCAATTAATATGGTCTGCACTCGTAGACGTACAGATACATGCGAGACCACCAGAGTATATGTTTTACACTCTTTTATGGACCACCAAGAAGTTTGCTCACTGCAGGTGAAATAAGACACACAGATGTGGAGTCAAAATGTTTTATTTTTTATTAGTTTACTGAAATAGGCGGCTGAGTAAAGGTGGTTCAGTGAGGTGCCCCAATATTGTTGATGGCAGCCCTGGCTATGCTTTATCATTCCAAATGAACTCTGTTTGTTTTTTTATTATTCCCAGAAGGAACCCTAGAAGTTTTAGTCCTGTGGGTACGATGCCCAAGATGCTAAAATGTTTAAAATCAGATGTCCCTTGGCCTTCTTTTTTGTTTATGAAGGGGTTAAAAAGGTAGGACACAGACGAATCACAAGATAGAGACAATCAGAAAATAATTTTTGTGCTGAGATAAATTTGGCAAAATCATAATAAAATCAAAAGGAATGGAAAAACATTGCAGTCTCACACACTAGGAGCTGCAGAGGTCACATGCAATCCCATGACAGATTTCAGTAAATCTACTTTGAGTTAAAATATTCATTAAAAAAATAAACAGATAATGTCCTCAGAATTCCCTTAACCTCATTGCAAATCCAAACAAAGACTCCCGTGCAGGGCAGGCAGTAAACATGCGCCTACAGGATATTACTACAGGGAAGGTGTCTTGCTGTGTGTAAAAAAATAAAATAAAATTACAATTCAAAATCTTTCGACCCCTGTATCTCCAAACCCTTACTTAGTAGAGGGTCAAGTGAGGTATCGTTGGAAAGGACAGGATTCGGCCTATCTAATAATATCAACCTTGACCAGGTTTTATTTAAAAGTAAAATAACAAATACATTTCTCTTTTGTTTCTAACTTAACCCCTTTTTTCACTCTTCAAGAATAAAGTGAATACTGATGGTGCATTAACATACTTTGGCCCCTATTACATACCTAACGCTAACGATAGCGCTCACCTGCGTGAGCACTACCGTTAGCTGCGGTATTAGCTGCCTATTACAATCCAAACGCAAACGGGTTTAAAAACCCATTTGCGTTTGGTACCTTGCGCTCCTCTGCGCAAGGTTAGTGCACTTTGCACTCCCTATACTTAACATGGGGAGCGCAAAGCGTTAATCAGCGCTGGATTACAATGTCCCAGCGCTGATTAACGCCTGGCTCTGGTCAACGAAAAGTTAACCAGAGCCAGGACCTGGTGTAAAAGGATTCCGCTTCTGCAGAATCTGTTAATACCAGCTGTAAAAATAAAAAAAACAAGCCACATATTTACCCTCTGTCCCGCGGCGAGGACCGCGGCTCCGGTCGCATCTTCCATTCGGCGGGAGCAGGGAAAGACATGGGGAAAAAGTCCCCCTGTCTTTCCCTGTGTATCACTGCGCCGACCGGCTGGATCTCGCGATGCGAGATCCGACCGGTCACGTGACCGGCAGAGAGGAACTCAATGGAGTCCTATGGAATCCATTGAGAGGATGCGTGCGGCTGCGCTCAGCGCTGCAGCGCACATCCCTAACTTTAACGCTCGATAACAATGCAGGCAGCATTTTTTGCGCCTGCATTGTAATCTGGCGTTAAAACGCGGGCGCAAGGGGGGAAACTGCGGGCGCAGTTTTTCCTCCCCTAAGCCTGCGTTTTAATGCCAAGAGCGTAATAGGGGCCTTTGTCTGTGTGGAGAAGCAGGGGGCATTTGCAACTCTGTATCTCTGAATTTTATACCTCACAAGGTATAACGTTAGGTGTCAAGATAGAATTTGTTTTTCAAGAATTTAAAATGTATACTAATTCTCCCCCCCCCCATAAAAATTAAAAAAAATTTGGGAGGGGTCCTGTGCTTACAGGCTCCTGAGATATGAATCTGGCCCCCCTCGCAAGGTCAATCTTACTTATCAATTAGTTAAAAATAATGTAAGCAGCATTTATTTTGAAAATGTTTTGATTAGATATTTAATTACTAAACCATCCAGTTTCCAGTTCACTTTCAGAGAAGAATACAGTATTTAATTTTTTTTTAAAATTTGCACCATTTATCCCCAGAATCCCCATGAATTCAAACTTGTCCTAAGAACTCTGAAGAGATTTTCCAGCAATGCCCAATTGCAAAGCCCTCTGACCAAAATAGAAGAGCGTTAGCATGTCTCGGGGCTTTACTTTACCTTTTTACCAACGCACATCACCCCCAAAAAGAGCTTTTATGAATTTAACCCAAGGGAACCCAAGGTCAGGGGGAGAGAGACAGGTGATTGAGCAAGGGTTTTACAAACTGGTTTGATATATCACCTGGTTCCTTGCAGTTCCTCCATCATCCT
Organism: Leptobrachium leishanense; assembly: GCA_009667805.1. Taxonomy (NCBI): domain Eukaryota; kingdom Metazoa; phylum Chordata; class Amphibia; order Anura; family Megophryidae; genus Leptobrachium; species Leptobrachium leishanense. Next base: position 740,676 of record CM019073.1, on the reverse strand, counting down.
TGCAGCATGAGACCAATCAAGGGCAATTTCTCCTCCCTGCAGCCAGTTTTCCGTGTCCTTCATACAGCTGTCATATGCCTCTAAAATAATGATATCTTTGAAGCATTTATAGATTGGAAGAATCTGGAATATATTGGCAGCAGATGAAAAGTCAATCAAGACGTCCCCTTTAATCAGACCTGGAGAAAGAAAAGATCCAAAATATCAGTAACATGTTATGTCTAAAGGTAAATACTTACTTTAATGCATAACGCCCCATCTCAACAAACTCGAGAACACCACAACGTTTCAGTGTGAACATTCTATTGCGCACCAAATCACGCTCATATTTTTCAAAAACAATTTAATCAGACACAGTAAACATTGGACGTTTACCCTAAAGGTAAAGGCTCCACCCCCAACCCTTCTAGATTGTAAATTCCCACGGGAATAGGGCCCTTGTTTCCTCCTGTACTGGTTTATCAACTGCTGCTCAGTCTCAGTGTATTGTAACCCTGTCTATATCGTGCCCATTGTTCAGCGCTGTGGAATATGTTGACTCTTTAGAAAGTATAATAATAAATAATAATAATAAAGGGTTTATTCGAAGAGAGCCAAACTGGCCACCGAATTGCACTGTGTGGGAAAATTCCCCGTACAGGGCAAATTTCAAGGTCATCCTGCTATTCAAAATGTTGGCAGTATGCCAAATATTGGCGAATTGCTAGCGAAATACAGGTGATCTTCGGCAGCAGTGAAATCCCCATAGAGAAGCAATGGCTAATCTATTCAGAGACACCGAACAGCAGAGAAATGTTAATGAAATGCCCTCATGTTAGGAGGTTTCATTTGGCAGGTTTATTCAGGCAAATCCCTTAGGTTTCAATGTTAATATTTATTAACCACTTCAATGCGGAGGACGCGCTGAGCGCGTCCTCCGCATTACTGCTGGTATGCGGAGGACGCGCTGAGCGCGTCCTCCCATTGGGGTCAGCGTTCGGCCGGGTTCCGGCCGATCGCTGGCCCCCCCGGTGCGGGCTGACATCCTCGATGTCAGCCCGGCATCCGGAACCGCAGCCGCTGGAATTAGGTGTCATCGCGGCAGCGCGATGACACCTAATTCAGGCGCCCCCCCGCATGTGCGAAGGAGGCGCCTGAAAGGGAGGGGGGAGGTCCTTCGGACCTCTCTCCCTCCCGATCGGCGGCGTTGCGGGGGTTAACCCAGGCACCATTTGGAAGGGCACAGCCTGCCCTTCCAAATGGTGCCTGGCATTAACCCCTGGGGAGCTGGATCGCGAATCGGCGCTGAAAAGCGCCGGTTCGCGATCCTTTCCCGGAGCTGGCCGACATCTTGGATGTCGGCCAAGCCTCCGGGAACTCCCCCTGAGGACTGGCGTCATCGTCCTAGAGTTAACCCCTAACTGCCACCAATGGTGGAGATAGGGAGTTCCAATGAACTCCCTATCTCCCGATCCGTGGCAGTTAGGGGTTAATGTTTGGTATGGTTGGATCGGCCAGAGCATGGCCGTTCCAACGATACCAAACACGAAAGTGAAAAAAGTTTTTTTAAAAAAAATTAAAATTAAAATTAAAAATAAAAAATATATTTAAAAAAAAAATTATAAAAAAAAAAATAAACATTTTTTTTTCTTTTTTTTGGTTCGTTAATGCAGCAATATTGTTCCCATTTCAATTATAATGTGAACAATGATGCTGCACTAACGATTTTTGTATGCGGTGTGTTTGTTAAAAATCGCGTAATTTTCCCCAAAAAAAAATGTAACGAGACCCCATCTCTAATTTTTTTAACAAGCGCACCCCATAAAAATATAACCGCAATTGCTCGCATGTTAAAATGTGGAAAAAAAACACTTTACACGTTGTAAATTATTGAAAATACATATTTTATTGCATTTTTTGTTATAATATACAGACATGACATAACGTATACATATAATAATGACATATTATGAATCTACCGAGTCTGACGGAAAGAACGATATATAATATGTCTGGGTAATATACTAAAATAAGCCTTCAAAACACGTTTAAACATGATGAGCAAAACCGGTAGAAATGACCTCAGCACAGAGGCGGGAAAAGCCTCAGCAGTGAAAGGGTTAAATATTTATTAAACCGTTTTTTCTTTTAATTTGCAGCAAAAAGTCCTTTTACTAATTTATTTTTTATGACTTTTTTGGCATTTTTCAGGATTTTTTCGGCAATTTTTTTCCACTTTGTTTTTAAAAAACATTTTTTTCTCTGTAACAGACCTTTTTATTATTATCCATAGGACCTCATATATAATTTTCAGGCATTTTCGTGCAGTAGTTTTTTTTAAACACATTTTTAAAGTTGGTTATTGTTTACCCAACTGGCGGCTTGTTGACTTTTTTCCGCGGTATTGGGTGGGTATTCGGCTGCTTGTGGGTTTGCGGCAGCCGTCCAGAGGGTTTGTGGCATCGCTCGGTGGGCCTATTCACTGCAATCCGGCCTCCGGGGACCCTGCAGTGAATGTTGAATTCTCAGCAGGGTCAGCGAATCGGACTCAGCAAAGTGCGGCAAATCAGAGAGCACCGAAAATGTCAATGTAGAATATGGTCTCGGTTTTAACTTTTGGATCCCTCACTTTTTAACCCCTTCACTACTGTGATTCTGTATACACGATCACCGATAGTAGCTACTGCAGCCTGATATAGCTTTAACGCAATGTGAGGCTGTGCTGAATAATTGCAAATGAAATGTGTTTGATGCCAATGAATTTTATTTGCATTTGTCTCTTGACGGTGCCCCCAAAGTTTTGTCTAAACTAAAACAAAAACTGTTTAAAATAGGTGAAGGAATGTCCTGAGAAATTGGGCTTTCTGCAGCCGATGCACGGAGGCATGAGCTAAAGGTCTACCTGCAGTAACTCTTTTTGGCCAGTAAATGGCGACATTTGGCTGTCTATTGGTTAATACAGTAAGGAATACACTGGGAATATTATCCTAAATATCTCTTTCTAAATAATTAATTTAAAATGATTTTCCAAAAAACAAATGGTTCCTCAAGATGTATTTTTGAAAAATCGCTTGTACTAAAGGGGTTAAGCATAAAAAAAATTGCAGTTGGAAAAAATAAAACAGTAACATACCTTGTTTGTAACAATTAAGAATTTCTCTTATCGGAAACTCCATAGCATCGCAGATAAACTTTTCTTCAGCGTATGGGCCAAAGTACATGTCATGTATAAATGTTGGATCAACATCTTCGGTGAAGTGGTAACTGCAAGCGCTGGAATCCATCTCGATACAATGCAGGATGTCTGGGTTAGAATGTATTCACAGCATAAATGCAGCAATTTATATAGTAACAGCTCGTTTACCAAAATTAACTCATACTGAACAAAAAATATTCACTGTACCTTACTGTAAAAAAACAATTAAAAATACTGCTGATGAAAGTGATAAAGATGCCAGAACTTGGGGCTGTTGAATTAAAAGAAAATATTTGCATTTCTATTCTGAACCTCTGACAGGGAGCATTCCTAGGTTAACCCCTTCACTACCAAAGGGGTTATTCAAAGAGAGCCGGATTTGCCACTGAATTGCACCGTAGGGTGAATTTCACATTACGGTGTATTTTCATGGCAATTTGGCTACTCAGAAAGTTGGTGCAAATCCCCTCAGATCACTGGAATTCTGCAACTTTCAGGGGATGAGATATCCCCCATAAGTAATGGTTAATCTATTCAGAGAACGCCAAACACCACCGAAAAGTTTGCGAAATCCCCAGATTTTCAATGCTTTCATTCAACGGGTTAAAACAGAAAAGTTCCATAGGATTCAATGTAAAAAAAAAATCCTGTTTTTATTCATTTTTAATCAATCGTTTATTCTTTTCATATGCAGCAAAATGTCATTTTATTATTTTATTTTTGATTCTTTTTTTTTTTTTTTTAAATGTCACATTTTTTTATTCAAAAACCCAAAGGCTGAATATAGAATATTTTATATATCTGAGGGTTGGGATTTAGGGGTTTTGCAAAAGATTTAAGGGGAAGTAGACAATGGCAAATTTTCAGCGAAATACGGTGCTATTCGCCTCAGATCACTGGAATTCTGCAACCTTCAAGCTGAGAAATCAGAGGATCTAAGGGTAAGTAGACAATGTAATAGAGCAGGAAATGCTGGCAGAATGCTTGGAAATGCTGGCAGAATGCTTGGTTGTGTAGGGAGAGGTATTAGCAGTAGAAAGAGGGAAGTCCTCATGTCGTAGTACAGAGCACTGCTGGGACCTTATTTGGAGTATTGTGTGCAGCACTGTAGACCATATCTCCAGAAGGATATAGATACCTTAGAGAGAGTTCAGGAAAGGGATACTAAAATGGTGCACGGCTTGAAGGAGAAAAGTTACTAGGAATGGGTTAACAATCCTAACATGTATAGCTTGGAAGAAAGACGAGACAGAGGAGATATGATAGAAACAATTAAATAAGCAATCAACAAGGTAGAGGAAGGGAGTATATTTAAAAGGAAACAAAGTAGCAAAACAAGAGGACATAGTCCTAGATTAGAGGGGCAAAGGTTTAATAGTAACATCAGGAAGCATTATTTTACTGAGAGGGTGGTGGATACATGGAACAACCTTCCAGTAGACGTGTTCGAGGTTAAATCAGTGATTGAGTTTAAGTAGGCATAAGGCTATCCTAAAAAAAAGATAAATCCAGAGAAAGTATCCATATAATTGAGCAGACTAGATGGACCGAAAGGTTCCTATCTGTCGACACATTCTATTTTTCTATCGTTCAATGTTTCATTTTCATGCATTTTTATTGTTTTAAACACCTTTTAAAAATTGCAATTTTTTTTCTTTTACCCTAGTTTGGTGGCTGATCAGTGTTCTGTTCGGTGGCTGATCGGCAGGCGGTTGGCGGATCGTTGGCTGCGTTCAGTGGTGTATCGGTGGCGTTCAGTGATCTATCGGCGGCATATTTGAAACGATCATTCATGGAACCCTCTGGCATCTGGCATTATTCAATCGTATAAGTTCATATTATCGTCATTCTAATCTACCCGTTCTTGGGTCAAAAAAGAAAGCATTGAAGTTGTATGCTTTCTTCTTTTCTGACCCACGAACCGGTAGATTAGAATGACGATAATATGAATTTATACAATTGAATGCAGATCTACCATGCTAATCGTCAATATACGCATAGCACCAAGATAGAAGTAATTTACTTCTCGACGATAAGAATTTGAAGGCTAGTTTAGTGTGAATTCCAATGCCAGAGGGTTCCATGAATTATCGTTTCAAATATTATATTTGGTTCTTTGAAAGGTGGAATGTTGTTTCAATCTATTATCTAAATTAATTAAAGTGACTGTTACTGCACGCACAAGTTGGGAATTTACACCTATTCTTGGTGTCCTCATTCATGCGTGCAAAGGTGTAACATATGTCAGAAATATAAATTGTATGTATGACCTGAATTGCTGGTTAACGAATAACATGTGGACAAACCTGTAAATTATTTCCTTTGATGTTGGTAAAGGATAACTAATTGTGTCGATTGTGCTTGGAAATGCTGACAGAATGCTTGGAAATGCTGGCAGAATGCTTGGTTGTGTAGGTGGAAAATTTGCAAATTCATTTCCTTTTGTGCCACTAAAATAAATTTATTGTGTCAATTAATGAACGTTTTCCTTTGAACACAAATACAATGAATATTTAGCAAATGTGATAAATCAACCCACCAATAGATACAGAACATTTGGTGCATTTAAATGTTTCAAATATAAAAGCAAACCGTGAATATTACATTCTCTTTTTACTCAGACCGCTTTAATTGCATTTAGCAAACTCGGTATAACATCAATTAATAACAATGTTTGATTTAACATTGATATATCGTTGAAAAATTATGACTGATATCCAATCATGGATGTATTGATTGAATAATTTATCAAACACTTAGTTTGGGAGTATAGATCAGATGATAATATTTAACAATTCTTTTTAAATGCGGATTGATTTTTTTAACCAAATTTAACCCTTTCGCTGCTGAGGCTTTTCCCGCCCCTGTGCTGAGGTCATTTTTACCTGTTTTGCGCATCATGTTTAAACGTGTTTTTAAGGCTTATTTTAGTATATGACCAGACATATTATATATCGTTCTTTCCGTCAGACTCAGTAGATTCATAATATGTCATTATTGTATGTATACGTTATGTCATGTCTGTTTATTATAACAAAAAATGCAATAAAATATGAATTTTCAATAATTTTCAACGTGTAGTGTTTTTTTTTCACATTTTAACATGCGAGCCATTGCGGTTATATTTTGTATGGGGTGTGCTTGTTAAAAAAATTAGAGATGGGGTCTCGTTACATTTTGTTTGGGGGGAAATTACGCGATTTTTAACAAACGCACCGCATACAAAAATCGTTAGTGCAGCATCATTGTTCACATTATAATTGAAATGGGAACAATATTGCTGCATTAACAAACCCAAAAAAAAGAAAAAAAATTTTTTTTTTTTTTTTTTTAATTTTTTTTTTAATTTTTTTTTTTTTTTTTTTTTTTTTTACAACATTTTTAACTTTCATGTTTGGTATCGTTGGAACGGCCATGCTCTGGCCGATCCAACGATATCAAAATTTAACCCCTAGCTGCCACGGATCGGGAGATAGGAGGTTCATTGGAACCCCCTATCTCCACGGTTGGTGGCAGTTAGGGGTTAACTGTAGGACTGGCGTCATCGTGCGTACGCACGATGACGCCAGTCCTCTGGGGGAGTTCCCGGAGGCTTGGCCGACATCCAAGATGTCGGCCAGCTCCCGGGAAGGATTGCGAATCGGCGCTTTTCAGCGCCGATTTGCGATCCAGCTCCCCAGGGGTTAATGCCAGGCATCATTTGGAAGGGCAGGCTGTGCCCTTCCAAATGATGCCTGGGTTAACCCCCTGTGCGCCGCCGATCGGGAGGGAGAGAGGTCCGAAGGACCTCCCCCCCTCCCTTTCAGGCGCCTCCTCCGCACATGCGGGGGGCGCCTGAATTAGGTGTCATCGCGCCCCCGCGATGACACCTAATAATGGCGGCTGCTGGTCCGGATGCCGGGCTGACATCCAGGATGTCAGCCCGCACCGGAGGGGCCAGCGATCAGCCGGAACCCGGCCGGCCCGGCCACACCAGCGGTAATGCTGAGGACGCGCTGAGCGCGTCCTTAGCATTGAAGTGGTTAATAAAAGGTATATTTTTTGTTTCTTGGCTTAATAGTCTCCCAGTGAGACTTTTTCTTGTACACAGAAATAGTAACCTTAGCTCCAGTCTTATCCTCTTCACCAACAAGATTGAGCTATCTCGATCTGCAGATCTTCATCACAAAAGCAAATGAAATTTGTTTTTGGTTTGGAGAAGGTGCCTAATGCCCAAAGAGCTAAAACTGTGTAAAATTGGCTAATAAATGCCCTGACGTTGGTCATTCAGCCGGCGATGCAGGGAACATCGAGCTGCGGCTGCAAAGCCTGCAACTCAATTTGGCCAATCGATGGTGCCATCTACTGGCCATATAGGTTTATTACAGTAAGAAATACACTGGGAATATGCCCAAATATTTTTTATAACAGGTTATTAGGGATGTGCAATTCGTTCGTTCCGAATTGAATTTCGTATGAAATTGACCATTGTCGTTCTTTCGGAAGCATTTCCGAAACAAAATATAGGCTGCCCGAAATTACGAAATCCGGAATCAAAGTTTCAGCAAAAACAAAATCATTTCTTTATGGGACCTAAACGAAATAAAAAATAATACAAATGATACGAAATGCTGAAAAAAACATAACAAAATGATCGAAAACGAAATAAATTTCATAACGAAAATTAATTGAAACTAAAAAAACCGAACCAAATGATCTGACTGGAAAAAAAAAGAACAAAATGATCTAAAACTTAAAAAAACTGAACCAAAAGGTCTAAAACGAAAATAAACCCCAAAAAAATGCAACAGGCCGCTTTTTAATTAACGCAGATGCTAGGCTTTTTTCCTCCATAGTTTTCAAAGTTAAAAAAATCCCTGTTTAATAATTTTCAATTGCATCAAACAGACATTTTTAAAATTTATTTTATAGGATTTATTTGGTATTTTTCGGGATTTTTTGGGTGAAAGTTTAGGTTTCCTAACTTATTTTAAATGTAATAATGAAGTCTGTTGTCTGTTTTTCTTTGCTGAACGCATGCAGCTGAGTTATTTTCTTACAGTCTGTGTGCATATAGCAATAAAAAAATGGCTCTTTGGTTTGCTGCAATTGAAAATTATAAATGGTTTAAGAAATATTTAATAAAAACGGGGATTTTGTTAACATTGAAAAGTATGGTGGAAAATTCGAATTGATATCAACTATCGAATTGAATTTGATATCAACTATCAAATTGATCTTAACTTACAATACAAGTTATAGTCAGCAAAGGACTTTTGAAACAAATTAATTTCATTTCACTGTTTAATTTGACTCAAAAACTAAATTTGTTTCACAGCTTAATATTTAACCCTAGCTTGTCTTTTAACAGCAAAATATGATTAATTGGGGTTTTATTTAGTGATCCAAAATTCGAATTAATATCAGCTATCGAATTGATATATTAACTATCGAAATGCTAATTTGATATATCAATTCGAATCAATATGACATTTTTAATCAATCCAAAACAAAACAAATAGAAATTAAACTAGAAACGAAATTCCGAAAACAAAATTATTTTAAAACGAAAAGAAACGGAACAAAAAAAATTTTTCAGCCGTGCACATCTCTACAGGTTAGTACAGTACGGAGTACATTGGGAATATTCCCAAATATTTCTTATTGTATAATTAATTTAGAGAGGTTTTTCAAAAATCACTGGTTCCTGACAAAGATTTTTTGGAAAATCACTTGGCATTGAAAAGTTTAACTTAGACCTAATCATAAAACATGTAGAAATAGTAATCCTAACCCTGAAAGCAGCCATAATCATAAATCAAGCAGAATAATAACCCTAACCCTAAAGGTATCCCTAAGTCTAATCAAAATAGTAACCATAACCCTAAAAGTAACCCTAACCAAAGCCATAAAACAACTAGGAATAGCAACCCTAACCTTAAAAGTACCCTAATCCTAATCATAAAACAAGCAGAAATAGCAACCCTAATAATAACCCTAATCATAAAATAACAGAAATAGTAACCACAACCCTTAGATTAGCTCTAACCCTTCTGCAAAAGTAGCTCTAACCCTAACTGTAAAAGTAACCCTAACCCTAATTCTAACACTAAAGGGGTTATTCAGAGAGGTCCAAAATGTCACCAAAATGTAATCGGACACTGAAGTTCAGCATACGGTGACATTTCGGGGCCAGTCGTCTATTCAGAGAGCAGTCAGTTCGCCAAATTTTGGCGAATCGACTGCACGTACGACGCCTGTTCAACAGCAGTGAAATCCCCCATAGAGAAGCAATGGTTAATCTGTTCAGAGACACCGAACAGCAGTGAAAGGTTGCCGAAATGTCCTGTTGTTTGGTGGTTTCGTTTGTCATGTTTATACAGGCAAACACCATTGGCCTCAATGTTAAAAATACTCCCGTTTTAATTCATCTAATAAACCATTTAGTATTTTATTCTGCAAAAAAAGTCTCTTTATTTATATATTTTTTAGGATCTTTAAGCATTTTTCGGGATTTTTTGGGCAATTTTTTATCTGGGTTTTTTTTAATCATTTTATTTCTTTTTCTTTAACATACCTTTTTATTATCATTCACTGCATTTTATATGTAAATTCAAGACATTTTCGTTCAGTAGTTTTTTTGCAAACAGCATTTCATTTTTTGGTGAGTTCGGTGAGTGTTTGGCGAGTGTTCGTCGGGTTTGTGGTGTGTTTTCCCCGCACTACAGGGAAACTTGTTGTACTTGAATACACCGCAAAGTCGGCAAACTAAAATCACTGAATCGCCCCGAAGTGCGGGGAACCTTAAGGGGGGTCTGGCACGGTGCGTGTTGATGTCATCACCAGGCATCCCTCGCACCTTGAGTAAAAAATGAGGAAGGGGAGGGTATATAATATGTGTGGGTTGCAGAATCGAGTAAGAGGAAAATTTGACCTAAACACAAACAGCGCAGAAACGTAAAAACAGTAGTGGGCACTTTTGGATGGATATCGAGTTAAGATCGATTCGATAGTTGATATCGATTTGAATTTCAGTTGACTAAATTAAATAAAAAATAAAAGTTTACCGTAGTACTTGTATGTATTGTAAGTTAAGATCAATTCGATAGTTGATATATCAATTCGATAGTTGATATATCAATTTGATAGTTGATATATAGCGATTCAAATTTTGGATCTCTAAATGAAGCCCCAATTAATCAAATTTTTCAGTTAAAGGGCAAACTACGGTTAAATGTTGAGCTGTCCATTGCCCTGTGTTGCTGACAACAGATTCAGCACCAGAAGCCAATCGACAAGAACAGGGGTGCTTTGTGGAGCAGTGAAACAAATCTCTTTTGTTTCATAAAGTTGCTTGCTATAGAACTTGTATGTATTGTACGCTCGCATGTTAAAATGTGAAAAAAACACTTTACACGTTGTAAATTATTGAAAATTCAAATGTTATTGCATGTTTTGTTATAATATACAGACAGGACATAACGTATACATATAATAATGATATATTATGAATCTGCCGAGCCTCCCGGAAAGAACGATATATAATATGTCTGGGTTGTATAATAAAATTTGACTTCAAATCGCATTTAAACATGATGAGCGAAACCGGTAAAAATTAGCTCAGCACAGAGGCTCAGCAGCAAAATGGTTAAATTTGTTTTAACTAGCAGATTTTTTTTCTGTAACAGACCTTTTTATTATTATTCATAGGACCTTATATATTAATTTCAGGCATTTTCGTGCAGTAGTTTTTTTGTTTTTTGCAAACAGCTTTTAAAAGTTGCGTGGGTCGTCTTTTTTCTTTACCCTTTCGTCGGCTTGTCGGCTTTTACCGGCGGCTGGTCGGCGCTCTGTTCGGCGGGTCATCTGGGTTTTTTCAGTTCAATTCGGTATTTTTTCGGTGGGTCTTCTGGACGATTCGTTCGTTTTTTGGATGCGTTCGGCGGCTTTGCAGCTGATTTTCCGATCGATTCGGAGATTTGGTGATGCACTTCGGGGACCCTGTGGTGAATGCTGAATTCAATGCAGGGTTGGGGAATTTGACTCTCCGAAGTGCGGGTAATGAAAGAGCACCGAAATTCCGGTTGAATTTCGGTGCTCTTTGAATAACCCTGAGAGTGACACAGAGACAAAAATCCTCATACAGTTATAGGGCTATAATCTGGAACTAATCACAATTTCCTGAGCTCTATGTCTGGCTCCGTGGGATCAGCCTTTGACACTTATGGTAGTCTCCATCTCTCCAGATGAGGCTGGTTTACAATTTTGATGGTTGATGTTTTGGTATTGCCCCGATATATTATTAGATGGTTAAAAGGAATTGAAGAAAATTTGCAGAGTGATTAAATAGAATTAATGCCCTCTATGGAGCTCTCTCACTGGCTGATAGACATATTTAACAAGGTATTCTATTGGATAGTATTCCTATTTTAATAGTTGAGTGTTTATGGGAGCTGGAAGATCCTGGCCTGAAAGGACCTTCATGGTGACGCTGATTGCCGGATGGTAAATATAATCTACAGTAGAGGTTTATTTAGTTTTTGGCGATTTAGTCAAGGATTGTAACACCAAGGGGTCTATTCACAAACCGCCGAAATTGAACTCACTTTGGCGATTCCATTTATTTGAAAATTCTGCGAATTCACTATCTTTCAAGCGGTCACTGTATTTTGCTGAAAATGGTGTACCTGAAGCAGATATCGGATGTTGGCGAAAAGCGTCGATAAGATTCGAACTGTGCCAAAATTGCCTCAGTGAGTTAAATGGTCTGAAAAAAAGAGAAGTCTCCTATTCTCCTAGTAGGAGCGTAGATCCATAAAAATGTAGTAAAAATGTTTCTAAATAATAAAATAGTCCTTTAAAAAATAATAAAAAGTTCTGGTAAAAAATTATTTAAAAAGTCTTAAAAAAATACAAAAAATAAAAATGTGTTTTAAAAAATTTGAAAAGAAAAAAGGTCTTTGTAAAAAATAAAAATAATAATTGGTCTTTAACCTTTTCCCGCCACAGGGGCATACCATGTCGTCCCTACGACGGGGGGCGGGGCCTCTGAAGATGCGGTGCATACTAGTACGCCCTGTTGATTTCTATAGGCCACCTTATAGTGCTTCAGGACAGCTGAACTCAGGCCGTCCCCCTGCAGCCAATGACACAAGATGCGTGGCAGCGGCTAGGCGGACTGAAGGAGATGCCCGCTGAAGAGGCTGGCAAGCGGGGCTGCGGTCACACGTACTAGAACGCCCTGTTGGCATTAACCCCCTCCCGTCAGGCAAAACCCGCCCCCCGGCCTTAAGGGGCTAAAGAAAAAAAAAGAAAAAAGATAATCCACTTAATACATTTAAACCTGTTGAATTGAAATCACCAAGATCAGGTGATTCAATCAATTCGGCATTCTGTGTATAGACAAATTGATAGTTCTCTATGGGACAGTTCCGGTGCCGCCGAATGATGCTGAATTGCACAGAATTTAGATGAATTGCAGCGTATTTCACTGTCGATTTGCCAGTATTAGGCGAATTGACACCTTTGTAAGTAGACGAATTGCCCAAAATTGCACCTACAGTGACATTTACCGTTCAATGCAATTCAATGGCAAATCTGGCGTTAGTGAATAAAACTTTAAATGTAGCTGAAGTTGAGTAGGGGAGGTTAGGTTTTACATATGATGGGTAAAAAGGGAAGGGTTAACATTTATGGGTTTAATTGGACATAGGAGACTTCAGGAACCTCCCTATGTCATTAACTCTTAAGGGCCCATGGGTTTTTGGATAGTGGGTAGGTGGGCTGCACTACGGCTTATTTGCTTTTCATATTAACCTTTCAATCACTGCCTTAGGATTGCAAAGGAAGGACCTGTGGTCCTCCTTAAACCACCAACCCAATGCACTGGTGTACCAGAAAGTGTTGAGTAACATTCCGTTCGTGGAATTCACCTTGAAAGCCATTATCTGCACATATCACTTTACATATTCCTTTTTCTATTTTGTACATTAATTTCTTATTCCTTTTATCCGTGCTGTTTAATTGTCACCTGTCACGTCTCGGCCCTGCCCCCTGCTGGTGGTAGCAGGGATTCCTGTTTGTTTTCGTTTTCAGGCTGCAGGCCATCTGTTGAGCTTATTGGTCTGCGGTCACATGACCTGTTCTGCCCTATATGTAGGGCCAGGATTTCCCTTGATCCTTGGACCAGGATAGACCTTATTCTACCTAGTTCCTGTGTGCTGTATCATTGCTCCTCTTGTTCTGATATCCCATGTATGACCTCTGGCTCTTATGTTTGATTTCTCTCTTGTCTGTTCCCCGATGTATTTCTGATATTCTGTGAATGACCTTCTGGCTTGGATTTTTGGACCTCTCTAGTATTAACCTTGTCTGTTTCAGATATTATTGTGTTTGTGCATTTTGTAGCTGTTTTCACTCAGCAGACATTTGGCCACGAAGCCAATTTGCTGTTGAGTGGTACTCAGGACCTTATCTGTACTCCCTGGCTGGGAGTGTCTGGTTCATCAGTCTGTACTTTTGTATCAGTATTGAGTGCTGCCCTGCAGCTTGCACAATTCATTCTGTCTTGCCAAATACCTTCTAGTTCTGAAGCTCAAGTTTTGCTATCCTCTGTATTGTTGGGTGCTCTAAGTTGTCCATTGGTCTCGAAACCTTTGGAGCTTAGTAGCAGTTTAGTTCTCCTGTAATACTCCCTGGATTTGAAGTATAAGTCTGAAGGTGTTGTGCTTGATCCTGTTACTGCCTGTTATACCATATACCTGCCCTAAAGGCTTCAACCTCTGCAGATTAAAGGCTCCCCATCACCCTATAAGGGGCTCACCGTTACATCACCTTTCTCAATCCTCTGTCTTAATATATAACATCCTGTGTGATATCCTGTCATTAGCTCGCCATCTAATGGCCGACTTTTAAAATGACAGTTGAAAAATAAATGTAGACTATTTGACTTCAAGCATATAAAATATTCGAGAATAGCTTCATGTAATATTAGTACCATTGATTGAAGTGAAATTGTCCGTACTTTATTCAAACAGTGATACCACAGTTGTTTGTACAGAGGGTCACGACAGTGCTATATTTTTACAACGGTGACTTTTAGTCTAGAGTGCAAAGGCTGTTTTCGATGGAGACATTGCAATATTAAGCCATCTTCTCTCTTTGCCATCACCTCATATGTGCATGACCTATTTTACCCTCTCTCCCCCTGTATGCATGACCCATTCCGTCCTCTCTACCACTTTGTGCAAGACCCATTACACACTCTCTACCCCTGTATGCATGACTCATCCTGCCCTCTCTCCCTCTGTTTGCATGATCCGTTCGTCCTCTTCTCCCCTTTGTGCATGACCCAAGACGCACTCCCTCCCTTTGTGTGCATGGCCCATTTTGCCCTCTCTCCCTCTGTGTGCATGACCTGTTCCTTCCTCTCTCCCTCTGTGTGCATGACCTGTTTCTTCCTCTTTCCCTCTGGGTGCATGATCTGTTCCTTCCTCTCTCTCCCTCTGGGTGCATGATCTGTTCCTTTCTCTCTCCCTCTGTGTGCATGACCTGTTCCTTCCTCTCTCCCTCTGTGTTCATGACCTGTTCCTTCCTCTCTCCCTCTGGGTGCATGATCTGTTCCTTCCTCTCTCCCTCTGTGTGCATGACCTGTTCCTTCCTCTCTCCCTCTGAGTGCATGACCTGTTCCTTTCTCTCTCCCTCTGTGTGTGTGCATGACCTGTTCCTTCCTCTCTCCCTCTGTGTGCATGACCTGTTCCTTCCTCTCTCCCTCTGTGTTCATGACCTGTTCCTATCTCTCTCCCTCTGTGTTCATGACCTGTTCCTTCCTCTCTCCCTCTGAGTGCATGACATGTTCCTTCCTCTCTCCCTCTGAGTGCATGACATGTTCCTTCCTCTCTCCCTCTGAGTGCATGACATGTTCCTTCCTCTCTCCCTCTGGGTGCATGACCTGTTCCTTCCTCTCTCCCTCTGAGTGCATGACCTGTTCCTATCTCTCTCCCTCTGAGTGCATGACAATGACCTGTTCCTATCTCTCTCCCTCTGTGTTCATGACCTGTTCCTTCCTCTCTCTCCCTCTGTGTGCATGACCTGTTCCTTCCTCTCTCCCTCTGTTTGCATGACCTGTTCCTTCCTCTCTCCCTCTGAGTGCATGACCTGTTCCTATCTCTCTCCCTCTGTGTTCATGACCTGTTCCTTCCTCTCTCCCTCTGAGTGCATGACAATGACATGTTCCTTCCTCTCTCCCTCTGGGTGCATGACCTGTTCCTATCTCTCTCCCTCTGTGTTCATGACCTGTTCCTTCCTCTCTCCCTCTGTGTTCATGACCTGTTCCTTCCTCTCTCTCCCTCTGGGTGCATGACCTGTTCCTCCTCTCTCCCTCTGTGTGCATGACCTGTTCCTTTCTCTCTCCCTCTGTTTGCATGACCTGTTCCTATCTCTCTCCCTCTGTGTTCATGACCTGTTCCTTCCTCTCTCCCTCTGAGTGCATGACAATGACATGTTCCTTCCTCTCTCCCTCTGGGTGCATGACCTGTTCCTATCTCTCTCCCTCTGTGTTCATGACCTGTTCCTTCCTCTCTCCCTCTGTGTTCATGACCTGTTCCTTCCTCTCTCTCCCTCTGGGTGCATGACCTGTTCCTCCTCTCTCCTCTGTGTTCATGACCTGTTCCTTCCTCTCTCTCCCTCTGTGTTCATGACCTGTTCCTTCCTCTCTCCCTCTGTGTTCATGACCTGTTCCTTCCTCTCTCCCTGGGTGCATGACCTGTTCCTTCCTCTCTCCCTCTGTGTGCATGACCTGTTCCTTCCTCTCTCCCCCTGGGTGCATGACCTGTTCCTTTCTCTCTCCCTCTGTGTGCATGACCTGTTCCTTCCTCTCTCCCTCTGTGTGCATGACCTGTTCCTATCTCTCTCCCTGTGTGCATGACCTGTTCCTTCCTCTCTCCCTCTGTTTGCATGACCTGTTCCTTCCTCTCTCTCCCTCTGTTTGCAGGACCCATTCTGCTCTCTCTCGCCTTGAGACTCCCCTTCTTTTGTGACTATATACACTGCATAATGGAATAAACTGAAATTAAATGGAGTGTGCAGCATCTTGCCTCTCAACAGCATGGGGGCTGGAGCCACCTGTCCATATAGCTCTAAGCATTGCCTCTTATACAGGTGTAATATTTGACATAAAGTGGCACCATAGTATCATCTGTGCCAACAGTGACAGCTCTTAGAAATGGAAGAAAAAGTCTTATAATGGTTATGAACTGACTGTAGCATCTTAAAAGGTTTCCTTCCACTTACAGTCCATATTTTATCCATCATTGCCATGCGGGTTTTAATTTTGTTTGTTATTTTGCCTTTGTATGACTCCGTGTCTCCTAGATTTATTATGTTAGTATTT
The DNA here is from genome assembly GCA_009667805.1 of Leptobrachium leishanense. Classification (NCBI taxonomy): domain Eukaryota; kingdom Metazoa; phylum Chordata; class Amphibia; order Anura; family Megophryidae; genus Leptobrachium; species Leptobrachium leishanense. Next base: position 724,132 of record CM019073.1, on the reverse strand, counting down.
ACCCAACCATGTGAAGTGATGCAGCTCTTCATCAAGCCTTGGGCATCTTGTTCCTTTCCTGCCTCGGTGACTTCCCTATCCACCTCGTCTGAATGCACTATTGCTTCACTATATCCTGCAATCTATGACAATGCCATCATTATGAATGTTCTCTATCAGTAAAGTCCCAATGACAGCCATGATTCAAAGAGTCAACCTGCCTGCATATGAAGTAAACTCTATAGACAAACACTTTTCTACCTCACCAAACCCTATTGCTGATTATACCATCCGGCAGCAAGATTCCACGTTGGATCAAACATAGACGCATAGAATGTAAAATATAGTAAATAGGTTCTTAGAAAATCGTCTGAAATAAATAGAATAAACAATGAAAGTCCCAAGGATTATAAAACTAATGAATGTGATAAACTGATTGAGAATAAAGTAAACAAACAACGGAAGAATGAGGCTCAATAAACCACTCTACAGGGCATAACCCAACAATTATAAACAGAAACGATTTGCACAAAGTGCAACAAGAGTGGTGATAGAATATAATTTTATTGTTAAATAAGCATCTAAAAAAGGAGGGATTGAAAAAGTAAGTATGTGGACAATGGCCCAAAGGAGGAGAGGTAATGCCATACCAATTGAACGTAACGAGAATTACTCATAAACGATAAGAGCTACCTGTGTCACGGTGCTTTTAACAGCTCTATTTTGAATCTATTTTCTTGTGGACCTTGCCCTATGGCTAATACTGGTTGTTTACCTAGTGTGCCTTTGTATTTGGTTATGTAGGTGGCTTGAACCACCAAGGTATAGTGAGCCACCATTGCTTATGTTTATGCTCTTGTTACTTCCATTCTATAAAGCAATTCCTTGTCTTCTTGGGTGGCTTGTACCACCGTGACACAGGTAGCTCTTATCGTTTATGAGTAATTCTCGCTACGTTCAATTGGTACGGCATTACCTCTCCTCCTTTGGGCCATTGTCCACATACTTACTTTTTCAATCCCTCCTTTTTTAGATGCTTATTTAACAATAAAATTATATTCTATCACCACTCTTGTTGCACTTTGTGCAAATCGTTTCTGTTGAGAATAAAGTAGAATTGACGTGAACAAGGGATCGAACAATTTCTGCCATATTGCTTCTCTGTGAATAAAAAATCGAATCTGGGTCCCTGAGGTCTCAGAACTTGAGGGAGTAATATTGGATGCTGTAGAAGAGGGATTAAATCCTATAGTGTACTTGAAAAGAAGGTATATATAGTCTTAGTAGGCGTTTGATAGCTTCCTGGCAGAATCTATGAATTGGCTGTCGATTAATTGATAACGTATACTCTGTTGGTTCCGGTTGCCACATCCCCCAAGGTTGCCGCTATTTACCATATAGATCTATGTAACTGTGATGTCCTCTGCTCCTGCGGCGCTGCCTGGGGGGTCTGGGCGCCCGGCGGCATCGCTGGCTGGCCGGGTGCCAGGAGCAATAGCTGGCAGATCGGCATCTAATGGGACGAGGCATCTAAAGGGACGGCATCTAAAGGGACAATCTATTATGTGTGCTTTAAAACCTGTATATCGGTTTTTCAATCAAATTTTATAATTTTTTAAGATCTGTATATCCTTCTTTTCTCTGTGAAGAAACATGTTTAACCTCCCTGGCGGTATCCCCGAGTGTGACTCGGGGTTAAATTTCACTACCACGAACGGTAACCCGAGCCACACTCGGGCTGGATGTTTACTCACCTCCTCCTGGCTCCCTCGCTGTCCCCCGCAGTGTGATCATGGCAAGCTGCTTCCTGGATGGCTCCCTGCGAGTCACATGATGCAGGGGGCTGGACGCAGCAAACTTCATTCATAATACTCACTGAATACAAATGGCAAAGTTTATGAACGGCCACTAGGTGGCAGTACAGGATAAGAAATAGACCATACCTCGTCTCACCCTTGTTCTCAGACAGATTTCAGTGTTTTTTGTTGTATTTTATTGTACATCATTTATTTGCATTATTTTGGATAATTATTTTTGAGATAATAAATTATTATGTCATGTTTCAAACTTTATTGGACTCAGTGTATTTACTATTTTTTTTAAATAAATTAATTAATTTATTTATAAAGGATTTTACCAGTAAGGACTCTTGATTTCACGGATTTCAGTGCGTGATTCCTAATTATTACAGGCTAACTATGTACAAAAACACGTTTCCTTTAAAAAAAAATTGAGACGCTTTTAGACACAAAATTTTGAAAAAATTAGACCGCCAGGGAGGATATATGTATATGTAACACAATGACAAAGTACAGCAATTACTCCAGATCAACCAAGAAGTCTCAGTGATGATGTAACAGAGTCTAATCTAGGTGATCCCAAAAGGTAACAACTGTAACAAAATAATGAAAACATGGATATTTTGTTTTAGTTTGATGCTTTAATATCCATTGCACTATATAAATAGTCATATTTGGCAAAGCATAAAATATACTTAACATGTCATAAGAGGTGCAATGCGTCGATGTTCTTCATATATAATAGTATTGGCATTTTGGATGTCATTGCTGTACATTGTATGTAATTCCACTCCAATTTAAATATATTTTCCTACATATTATCATATGTCATCTGTGAATAGATTGGCTACGATTTAATTAAAGTTTTCCTTTGTAGGTTTCATTAATCCCAATTAAAATCACTCTGAATTCTAATAATCATGAAATTCTTTTCATTATTCTGGCATTGTGACCAAGCTCGCTTATTACTCAGTTTTTTTGACGGCATGAATACACCAGAGCGTCCCAAAATCTGCCACCGCTTTGTTTACCTTGCTTGGAATTGAATTAAAATATTTAACAGTAAAACCATGATTTGCCAGAGTCTCTCTTATAAATGTCTCATTATAATTCAAAATACGGTACTCATTCCCTTTGTATGTGAAAGAGTTTGCATCAAACAACCCACACAATATCAGGTTACCCCCTAACTTCTTCATATCCGAAAAAAAATTAAGGTGCATTAAGTAAGAATCCAGGTCTGGGCAAACAAAATTTAGAATAAACAAACTCAGGAAACAATCAGCGTTTTTCAGAATGACGGGATATGTGGGGTTGTCTTGATTAAAGTCGCATCTTAAATTCTGAATATTGTGGCTTCTTGATTTATCTGCTGCTTCTTTACTTGTTCTGTTAAAAAGAAACAGAATATTTTAAATGGGTACATACACGGTGCAACATAAAATAGAACGCCTGGAGTAAATAAGAATGCAACAGTTATAGAAGTGAAAAGGTTCCGTTACCCTTGGCATACTGTCTAACATGGACACGACGTGTACCCCATGCGAAAAGAGGGGGGGTCCCTGAATATTTGCAAGAAGAGGAAAGAGAGTGGTGACAAATGCATCAATTTGATAAAAAAAAATGTAGTTGTCATCCCAGCTATCATGGCGAGAAGCTGCTTATGACAACATGCTCTGTCATGGATTTTTTTAGTCTGTGTAATATTAAGTTTGACTTTTTTGTGTGTTTTATATTTATAAATATAAACATAATTATCAAGATGCGGAGAGCTCGGCTCGCTCGTTATTTCCTGCCTTTACTTAGTAACATGTTCCCGGATAAGATATATTTATTTAAATTATTTTGCAACATTGTAGACATGTAGATCTACACTCTCATTTCTGAGAAGGAAGTATCAATGCCTGAAAACATCGGCTGAGATTTTACCTGGTGCTGCCTCTCGTTTTTGGAGCTAACTCTGATGCGTGATACAAGTAAGATGTATTATTATCATTGTTTACAAATCTCTGCATATCCGCCGCAGATGCATTGTTAGGTATCAATCTAAGGAGATCACCGATTATGGCAATGTTCGGAAACAATAACAAACCACTTGGACCAAGAGAATAGTCAATCGTAACGTCACGTCTTAATTGATCTGCAGAAAACAAAAATGAACATATAAGTAAAAATGCACATAAATGAAACTGTCACGTTTCCACCGGTTTCAGCCGTGCTCCCTGGTGGTAGGAGCGATCCAAGCCAGCACTTCCCTATCTGGGTCCAACTATTCTGCCCTGTGCCACTCCTGGGTTTCGCTGAGCTGTTGTCCAAATTGCCCAGACCTGTTCCCTATTTAAATGCCAGCAGCACAGAGGCCCATTGCTTTGGCATGAGTTCTGGTTCTTGTTGGTTCAGGTCCTTGGTCTTGTCTTGCTGCATTTCCTACATCGGATCTTGGATTATCTGGTTTATTTGATCTTGGCATTCCTGACTATTATTTCTGTCTGCTCCCTGGACTCTGTTTATTTTGATATCCTGTGTACCGACCTTTTGCAATCCTGGTTCCTGATCCTTTCATTCAGTTTAGACCATTCTATTTGTTTCATGTTTTGTGTTCTTAGTTATAGAGGCCAGTATAAAGACCTCTCTTCAGTGTAGGGCTTCCTATATGTCTCTCTTGTTTAACCCTTGCCTTTCCTGTTCTCCTATCTCTGTTATTCTTTGTGAGGCTTCCATAGGAAAAAGACCATTTAAGGATCTTATCCCAGTGTTTAGGGATTCCTTTAGATTCTTCTGTGCCCTCCTGCTCTTCGTGTTTACAGTCCTGTTATTTCCTGTCTGGAATCTGTGTATTCTATGTATGCTATATCAGCCTATTCAGCCAGCAGCTAACCTGCCTAAAGGGCTAATTCCCTTCCTGAACCTAGGCCCTATCATGGCCAAAGCCCAAGGTCAGCGTGACAGAAACACATTGGGCACTATTACAAAGTGCACGCTAAAACGGATTTTGTAATCCTAATGGTAATTACTCTTTGTGCTCCCATTATCAAGCATAGTGAGTGCAGTAAGCTCGTGCAAGCAAGCGCAATTCCCGATGCGCTAGAATTTTTTTTTAACCCCTTAGTGTTCGGAATGTAATATGGGCGGCCTGCGCTAAGGCCACTTAATCTACCATTATAGATCACATAGCTGAGTGCTAACGTAGTGTCATGGTGGCCCATGTCCAGGGAAGTGTTGCACCTTCGACCCATGTCCAGGGAAATGTTGCACCTTCGACCCATGTCCGGGGAAATGTTGTGCCTTCAACCCATGTCCGGGGAAATGTTGCGCCTTCGACCCATGTCCAGGGAAATGTTGCACCTTCGACCCATGTCCGGGGAAATGTTGCGGCCGTCACAGCAGCTGATATCCAGAAAGCCATATTCCAGGGTACTGTGTACTACAGGACAGAGAATGGTGCTGCCCGCGAATCAGACGCAGCATGCAGGAAGGACAACCAATTGCAGCACATGACCAGCGATCCTATAGCAGAGCAGGGCGTCTCCTCTAAGCACCAATAGGAAGTGCTGTGGCTCTATTTAAAGGGCTTCCTTTCTCTTAGCAAGTTGCCCTAGCGTGGTTCCAGTTACGCCTAGTGCCTTGTTGTTATTTCTGAATTCCTATCTGACTGATTTCCTGGTTAATACGATCCTGGCTTGTCTCGACTTCCCTGTATTCTGGCGCCCTGAATTCTGGCATAGTATAAACGGATCTCTATTTCCTTAACCCCTGCCTATGTGTGTTTTTGTTGATTTGCTCTGCTTAACCCGGCCATTATTAAGGACCGGCTAGCTAGAGCATTGTGGGTTACTTTATTCTGCAGGTTGTTTTACTTTGCACTCCGCCTCTTTCTTTGTGTTCGTCATTCTCAGAATTACTGACCATAACCCGGTCATTACTAAGGACCGGTTGGTCAGGCTCTGTTGGCTTACAGTCTGCAAGCGGAGTTACCCGATCCTGACATGTAGGCGTTCTTAAGAATGCTCCCATGATGTTCTTTGTTTAAAAATGATTGTCTAGAGGAAATAATTTGAATTCAGTGGTAGAATAAGATAAAGTTCTAAATGATCGGTAATAATTAGATTTCCAGGTCCATAATCACACTGGAAAGCGAGAGATGTGAACAAATGTATATATTTGTGTGTAGGTATACGCTTTATAGACAAAAGTATTGGGACACTTACAGGGTTATTCAAAGAGAGCCGATGTGGCCCCGAAATGTAACCGAACACTGAAATTCAGCGTACGGTTACATTTCCTGGCCATTCGGCTATTCAGGGAGCAGGCAGTTCGCCAAATGTTGGCGAATTGCCTGCACATACGGTGCCTGTTCGGTGCCTGTTCGAGGGCAGTGAAATCCCCCATAGAGAAGCAATGTTTCGTCTATTCAGAGAACACAAAACAGCAGTGAAAAGTTGCATTATTGCCCTACTGTTCGGTGGTTTCATTCGACAGGTTTATTCAGGAGAATCTCATAGGCTTCAATGTTAAAAATATTCCCGTTTTAATCCAATATCTAATAAACTGTCTATTATTATATTCTGCAGTAAAAAGTCTCTGTATTTCTAGATTTTTTTAGGATCTTTTAGGCATTTTTGGGGATTTTTTTTGGCAGACAATTTTTTCCCGTTTTTTTTTTAATAGTTTTTTCTTTTTTCTGTAACAGACCTTTTTATTATCACTCATAGGATCTTATATGTAAATTCCAGACATTTTCGTTATGTAGTTTTTTTGCAAACAGCGTTTCAATTTTCAAACTTTCAAGCAAACTGTTATTTTTATCACCTCGTTCGTCTGCGTGTCGACTTTTCCCGGCGGCTGCTCTGCGATCGGCGGCTAGTCAGGTTTCTCTGGCGTGTTCGGCATGGTTAATCCAGCTGTTTTCTGTAGGTTTTGGTGAGTGTTCGGCGGGTTTGCGGCGGATTTTACTTGCACTATGGGGGTCCTGCGGTGCTTGCTAAATACACCACAGGGTCGGTGAAATAGGATCGCCGAATCGCCCCGAACATAAAGTGACTTTTCGATTTTCATTTAATAACCCTGTATGGCTGTGAATTTGCCTTGATAGCTCCACTCCTTCCCTCCTGGACCTCATGAGGGGCCTTGGCAATGCATTATCTCGCTGAGTAACAGGATTATTCAGAGAGCGTGAAAAGCAGGAGAATGACTGGAGAATGAAAAATTCTAGGTCAAAATAGCCGATTTGGAAAGTGAGATGACAGGGAGAATTTTTCTGGTTTGGCTATTTTGACCTAGAATTTTTCATTCTCCAGTCATTCTCCTGCTTTTCAGGCTCTCTGAATAACCCTGTAAGTCAACGTCCGAGTGACAATCCATTTCAAAACCATTTGTCATGGTGATAAATGTGTCCCTGTAATAATCGTAATCATTTTAGGCAACTTGAAAGTCATTTATTATTGTAAATCTACCTTGTTTCAGCTGTTTCTACCCAATTTCACTTAATTGTACTTATAATTATATTATATTGTTAGAGCCCATCTTCAATCAGATTGGTTTGCCATAGTGTGCCTAAAATGAAAAATTTTGACTGAAATTAAAAATGTAAGAAGGAATGCTATGGGCCATCAAGGCAGAGATCCCAGACAGACTGTCACTGACCTGTGAGATAACAGAGGGTGAAAGTCCGAGAGTGGAGAGGTAGATCTGAGTGTCATAAGAGTTTACCCAGTGAGGAGGTAAAGAAAGAGAAGAGCAGAGGACCTAGGACTGAGCCTTGAGGTACGCCGACTGACAGAGGCATTGAAGAGGAGGAATTGCCAGCAAAAGATACTGAAAAGTATCTATTGGAGAGGTAAGATTTTAACCAAGAGAGGGTGATATCACAGAGACCAAGAGAGTAGAGGGTTTTTAGGAGGAAGGTGGTTGACTGTATCAAAGGCAGCTGAGAGGTCAAGTAGGATCAGTATGGAGCAGTGACCATTGCATTTAGCAGAGAGGAGGTTGTTAGTAACCTCTGTGAGAGCGATTTCTGTTGAGTGTTTGGAGCGAAAGCCGGATTGCAGGGGTTCAAGCAAGAAGTTGGAAGATAGAAAGTGGATTAAGTGGTCATAGACTAATAACAATACAGCAAACCAAGTGGAGAGCACTCCATTACACAGATCACTCCTTCTTACATCTCACACAAGTTAAAGATTCTGAGCAATCATTGTGCTTTTAACCCCTTAACGCCACAGGACGTACATTTCGCCCTGCATTAGGCGGGCTTTGGCGCCGCAGGACATAATTGTACGTCCTCGGCGTTTTCAGCCCCCCCCCCGGGAGATACTCACCTCCTCCGGCGGCTCCCTCGCGGATCTGAGTCCCACGGAGTCAGATCGGCAGGGTTTCCTCCTCCGGCGCACTGACGTCATTGCGCCGGGGGCGCAATGACGTCAGTTTCAGCGTCCCCCCCGCCGGAGCAGGGGAAGCGCCTGAAGGGGAGGGGGGGATCCTTTGGATCCCTCTATCTCCCCATCGCCGGGGACCAAGCGGCTGTGGCCAGCATCGCTGGAAGGGTCACAGCCTGACCTTTCCAGCGATGTATGGGGTTAACCCCTTAGTTGCCAGGTCGCGACCGGGCACTAATTTGTGCCCGATCGCGGCCTATTTCCGGTGGGGGCCGCCATCTTGGATGGCAGCCCCCACCTCTGTGTCACCCCCGCTCAACTGACTCATCGCGCCATGCGCAATGATGTCAGTTGACCGGGGAACCCCCTAGCTGCAAAGGGATTTCCTATGGAAATCCCTTAGAGGAGATAGGGGGGTTCTTTGAACCCCTTTATCTCCTGTTCGGTGGCAGCTAGGGGGTCATGTATGATATTGCTGGAAAGGCCAGAGCATGGCCTTTCCAATGATATCAAACATGACCATGTTTTTTTAATGCAGCACTATTGTTCACATTTCAATTATAATGTGAACAATGATGCTTCACTAATGATTTTTTTTTTGGGGGGGTTTAGCTAAAATCACGCAATTTCTCCCCAAAAAAAAAGGGTTCCCCGTTCTACTTTTTTTAACAAATCTACCCCATAGCATATGACCACAGAGCCTCGGATAATAAAATTTTAAAAAAAAAACACTTTACACACTGTGGAAGATTGAAATTTTATTGAAAATTCACATTTATTTACTTTTTTTTACATTTTTTGTTATTAGTATTTGGCAGGGCATGACATATACATATAATAATGATATATTATTAATCTGTCGTGTCTGCCGGAAAGAACGATATATAATTTGTCTGGGTGGTATAATAATACGTGACTTAAAAACGGTCAAAATGAGCTCAGTAAACTTCTACTTCCGAAACAGCGCCGAAGTTGTAAAATTACTCCCGTCCTTAAGGGGTTAACACATTTTTAAACCACTTAAATAATAAATAATGGGAATTTAGTTCACAAAATATGGTCAAATGTTACTTAAGCCTGTCCCAGCATCACTGTATCCCCTCTCTGACAGGCCCAATGCTAAGCACCTTATGACTACCCTTATGGAGTCAACTCTCTTACTAAAGACAGATTTCTTCTTAGAGCTCCCTGACATTCAAGGCTGTAGCAGGTTCATGCAATATATGGCCATATTTAGTAAACTAAATTCCCATCATTTATTAAGCAAGTTAGGTAGTTTACAAATCTGTTAAAATCTCCCTTGTTCTCAAATTCCTTCAGTACAGAATTGGTCAAAGACTAAATCTGTGTCCAAGTTGGATAAAAATTATACCTTGTACAATTAGATTTCTACTTAATCCCATCGTAAATGTGGTAAACTCATTATGAATTTCTTCATCAGCCTCTAATTCAGAAAATGCTTGATGGATCCCAGGGGCAGTCGTCTCAGCTGTGTGACAGTTCTTCGCCAGGAGGGAAATTCAGGGTGATTGATGTGTTGGAGTGAGCTCAGTGTTTCTTACTCTGGATATTTATACGGCAAGAGAGAGAAATAATCATGTATTATCAGATGACGGAACAGGTAAATATCCCTGTTGCCAAATTATCGTAAAAAATCATTAACATCCTCACATATTTCTGTTTATTTGTATAATTACCTAATGTTGAGCAATTAAACCTAGAATGAACCTTCATCCAAAGTTGTCTCCATCTCATGTGGACAAAGAAGCACCAGAGTGCAGAAGCCCATGGGATGTGATGTGGTGGCACTTGAACTCTACTCACTCAAGGCTGCTCAATGCCAATATAACATCCCTACAATATGCTTTTATGAAGCAATTGTTGCTGTTTTTCGGGGCTTACCTTTACCTTACCTTTTACCTTTACCTTACCTTACCTTCGGGGCTCACCAGCTTATTGCGCAGCAGTGCTGTGAGTTACCGCTGACGAGCTTCCAGAACCCTCTAACTCCCAAAACAATGTAAATGTTAATGTATGAACTTGCGAGATTTATATTTCCAGCACAGAGTTTGCATGGTAAAATCCTAATTAGGAAACACATTTACAATAAAATTCACAACCTCAAACGAATAGAATACTCAATTCCTGTCCATGGGTGAAGAGTAGACATGTCCACAGCCCAAAATTTCGTTTTGAGCTAGTGGATTAGTCCTAAAATGCAATTTATTTAGTTGCTAAAAAAATTCGTTTTCAGTTCTTTAGTATGAAAACTAATTTCATACATCCGAAAACCAGTGGAACAATTACTATTGTAGTGGCTCCTCAGAGGACTGAGATCGCTGCTTGTTACAGTATCTCTCACTCTCAGCACAATGTGTCAGGCAGAGCTGTTACAGTAACTGACTGCTGCTCATCACAGCCGCTCAGAGTTTCAGTAAAGCTAGTAAATAATATTTTTATATATAAGAGGTTAGAACAATATTATTTCCTTGTTTTACTGAAACTCTGAGCGCTGTTACAGTCAGTTACTGTAACAGCTGAGCCTGATACATTGTGCTGAGAGATAATATAACAAGCAGCCGATCTCAGCTCTCACAGCCACTGGATTTAAAGGGCTAAAGAAAAAGTCTCCTCTCTGTATAATGTAATCCTCCTGCATTAATTAATACACCTCTCTGTATAAGGTAGATAACATCCTCCTGCATTAATTAGTACACCTCTCTGTATAATGTATATAACATCCTCCTGCATTAATACCCCTCTCTTTATAATGTATAGAACATCCTCCTGCATTAATTAATGCCCCTCTCTGTATGGAACATCCTACTGCATTGGCATGTGGAGGGTGCAGAACTTCGGAATGCAATGCTTATCCAGCACAGGAGAGGGAACTTTTTCTTAAACTTTGTATCTCTGTGGGGGAGACACAGGAATATAAAAGCAGAGGAGAGGGAAAATATTAACGTAAATCGGTCTGAAAGCTCAAAGAAGAGATGACTGGTGCAAATTTATTTTTATAATAAAATAAAGCACTTTAAATCCAGGGAAAACCTTCAAATAAATCACACTGAAAACTCATAATGACAGAGTCACTGTGAGAGCTGGATACTAAATGTATCAGACGTAAAAAACCCTTAATAACCATCAGCACTGGGAGAGGAGAGGGACTTTATATAAAACGTGTATTAGATGAGGAAAGGGGGACAGTGCTCCTGGATAATATAAAATGTATCAGAACTAAGCCTCTATTATGCAGAGCGGGAGGGGAGATAACACATGTTTTATAAAGTCCCTCTCTTCTCCCAGGCCTGCTTGTTATAAAGGGGTTTTTACTATCCAGCCCTCCTCTGTCATTAGGTTTCAGTGTGATTTATTTGAATGTTTTCCTTCTCCAGCTGCTTTTTTCTTGTCTGCCTCATAGACATGCAAGGGTTAAGTAAAGGTTTTCTCTCCTGTGCTGGCTGTCTGTGCTGCGAGTGAGTATTCTGGAGCTCTATCACTGTCAGATTTTTGGGTAGGGGTCGGGAAGAATTACGCATACAAACCTTTTCTGTAGCTTTGCGATGTTGCACTCTTCATTACTGGTCTCCTTCACTCATCAATGAAATATTACAAAAAGGACTGAAACTAAAATGTAGTGCATTTTATTTTAGTTTCTTTTGTTTTTTGGACTGAGCAGTTTCATATCTCTTGAGTCATACGAAAACTAAATTATCCCAAATTTCGGACTAAATCGTTTTAGTACTAAAACGAATGCACATGTCTAGTGAAGAGGAGGCTGTGATCCACAGTCTCTTTTCGCCACAAATCTAGTATTAGCAACCATGACCATTAATAAAGATGACAAGTAGCCATGTACACAGCTGAAAAATATGATTAAATTTAGCTGAGAAAAATCATCAATTCTAATAATTCAGATTCAGAATACATTCTGATTTGCTGTTTTGACCAAACCAAAAATCATCCAACATTTAAATATTTCCAAAATTTTGGATGTTCAGATATTTACTAGCATCATTTTTTTGACACCAGTAAGGTGGAAAGTTTGATGCTAGTTAGTATTATGATTAGGGGTGCTCTTCCTGCTTGTTTTAGGATTATTGTTAAAATTAATATTTGGGCTGGTTTAGGATTAGGGTTAGGGTTACTTTGAAGGTTATCATAATGGTTCGTATCAGGGTTGGGGTTAGGGTTACATTTTGCACTTGTTTTAGGATTAGGGTTACTTTTTGTAACTAGGGTTAAAGTTAGTATCAGGGATAAGGTTATTATAAAGAATATGGTTGGTGTTATTTCTGTTACTTGATTTAGGGTTAGTAGTACTATTTGTACTTGATTTAGGGTTAGGGTTAGAAGAAGGTTTAGGGTTAGTGTGTGTATTAAGTTTAGGGTTGGTTCTGCTTGTTTTAGGATTAGGGTTAGAGTTTGGGGTACTATTTGCGTTTGTTGTTGGGTTATGGTTCACATTAGGGTTAGGGCGAATATTAGGTTTGGGTTAATATTTCTGTTTGTCTTAGAATAATGATGATTGATGGTGAGGATTGGTGTTAGTCTTAGGTTTGTTTTAGGATTAAGGTTAATGTTAATATTAATATTGTTAGTGTTACTATTTCTTCTTGTTTTAGGTTTAAGTTTAGAGCTACTATTTGTTACTTTATGTGTTAAGTGATTTTGCATTCCCCATTCAGTGCAATATTTTTTCTGTCAACTTAATGAAACCGAATTTATCACAATATATTAGGACCAATTCGGTATCATTCGATCCAGATGTGTTTTGGTTTGCTGGTTTGAAAACTCAAATGCTTCCACAATTCTTGTCAAATTTCAATTCGGTCTGAATTGAAACACATATCAATGGCAACTCTTGTTGTCTTCTTCTGGGTTGCTTGTGATCTCATCTGAGCAGGGCCATCTATTCTTCACCTACTTCTCTGGTTCATAAGTCTGTTTGTAATTTTGTTTAATTCCCTCACTCTTTATTGTATAGAGCTTTGGCAACTTTTGACGTGATATAAAAGGTGAAAATAGCTTATTTTTAGGCTCTTGATTATTAACCCCTTAAGGACGGGAGTAATTTTACAACTTTGGCGCTCTTTCGGGAAGTTTTGCTGAAGTTTTTGCTCATCATGTTTAAACGCGGTTTTAAGTCACATATTATTATACCACCCAGACAAATTATATATCGTTCTTTCCGGCAGACTCGGAAGATTAATAATATATCATAATTATATATAAAAGTCATGTCCTGCCAGAGTGCTATAACAAAATATGTAAAAAAAAAGTGAATTTTCAATAAAATTTCAATCATCCATAGTGTATAAAGTGTTTTTTTTTCACATTTTATTATCCGATCCTTTGTGGTTATATTCTGTGGGGTAGACTTGGGAACCCTTTTTTTTTTTTTTTTTGGGTGGGGGGGAAATTACGGGATTTTAGCTAAACCCCCCAAAAAAAATCATTGGTGAAGCATCATTGTTCACATTATAATTGAAATGTGAACAATAATGCTGCATCAAAAAAAAGCGCACGTTTTTATTTTTTTAATTAATTAATTAATTGTTTTTTTATTTTTATTTTTATACACTTTTATTTAACTTTTGTCATTGTCATGTTTGATATCGTTGGAAAGGCCATGCTCAGACCTTTCCATCGATATCAGGCATGACCCCCTAGCTGCCACCGATCAGGAGATAAATGGGTTCAAAGAACCCCCTTATCTCCTGCAAGGGATTTCCATAGGAAATCCCTTTGCAGCTAGGGGCTTCCCCAGTTAACTGACATCATCGCGCATGGCGCGATGAGTCAGTTGACGCGGGGGGGGGGACCCAGAGGTGGGGGCTGCCATCCAAGATGGCGGCCCCCACCGGAAATAAGCCGCGATCCGCGATATGTGATTTTAGATGTCCATGTCACTGATTTGTCATTGGTTATCTAATAAAGATGTTTAATCTTCATTGAGTGGGAACATAGATCCTCTTTTTGCTCCTGTTAGCATCACATTGGATGCACAGGGGCGTGTTTGTTGTTCTATATATGTGTGTGTTAGGCCCTTGGGAACTATGCTATTGGCACCATCTAGTGGTTCTGATAAGGAACTATTGGTATGTTTTATAAAACTAAAAGAATCCCAACAAATAAAATATGACTATCATAGTCCCCAGTTTCCCCATATGATGTAATTTTGTGGCCATTTGGCTATTCACAAAGCAGGCAGTTCGCCAAATTTTGGCATATTGCCAGCAACTGCGGTGCCTTTTCAACGGCATTGAAAGTCCCCATAGAGAAGCAATGGTCAATCTATTCACAGACACCGAAAAACAGAGAACTAATAAACTGTTTATTATTTTAATCTGCAGTAAAAGTCACTTTATTTTAAAAAAATTGTCTCTTTTAGGCATTTTTCGGGATTATTTTTTAATAGTGCTTTTTTTTTCTGTAACAGATCTTTCTATCAACACTCATAGGACCCTATATATAAATTCTAGACATGTTCCTTAAGTAGTTTTTTTGCAAACAGCATTTCAATTTTAAAACTATCAATCGAATTTTTTTCTTACCTGTCCTGTGACTCACTGGCTTCCTTCTGCAGCTGGTCAGGGCTGTGTTCGGCGGCTCTTTGACTGAGTTTGGCAGCCCTCCGGCTGGTTTGCAGTGGGTGTCTGGCGGTTTGGCAGCGGCGGGCGATGGGTACATGGTGGGTTTGCGTCGGTGGCCGGCGGGTTGGCGGCAGCATTCAGCGGCCGATTCCCTGCACTTCGGGGACCCTGTGGTGAATGGTGAATTCACCGCAGGGTGGGGAAATTTGATTCCTAAAGTGTGGAGTAGTGCGGGGAATGAGAGCGCACCGAAATGTCGGCTACATTTCGGTGCTCAGTGAATAACCCCATAATTGGCATTTTAGTCAGAAGACTATAACCAAATTAAAATTTGCTGTCAAAATTAACATTCAATCCAATAAAGGTTATATGAAATTGCTCTAGCTAGGTATGTTTCTATATTATTTAACTCATAAATACGGTACTGAGAGAAGATGGGACATGGATATAATTAGGCATGAAGGTACCAGATTTTCCTATGACCCTACTGCTTGGCTCTGACATTAGGATTCCTTATGGATAATTCTGGCCACGATGGTGAGTGACTGCATTACGAACAGGCCTAAATCCCTAACCATCACACGGCTTGGAAAAAAGACGAGACAGAGGAGATATGATAGAAACATTTAAATACGTAAAGGGAATCCACAAGGTAGAGGAAGGGAGTATATTTAAAAGGAAACAAAATAGCAAAACAAGAGGACATAGTCTTAGATTAGAGGGGCAAAGGTTTAAAAGTAACATCAGGAAGCATTATTTTACTGAGAGGGTGGTGGATACATGGAACAGCCTTCCAGTAGAAGTGGTAGAGGCCAAAACAGTGATTGAATTTAAGCAAGCATGGGATAGGCATAAGGCTATCCTAAACAAAAGATAAATCCAGGTAAAGTATCCATGTAATTGGGCAGACTAGATGGGCCGAAAGGTTCTTATCTGCCGACATTTTTCTATGTTTCTATGTTTCTATGTTTCTATATTGCAAGGTTATCATTTTCCCCTGAAATTGTCCCTGAAATGTTTTCCATTTGGGTTTCACCTTTAACCCCTTAGTGACTGGGCGGTTTTACACAAATCTGTCCTTTAGTGACCGCTGCTGTTTTTACATTTCTGCGCTGTTTGTGTTTAGGTCAAATTTTGCTCTTACTCATTTAGGCTGGGGTCAGACAAGCGCATTTTTAACGTGCGTTGAGGCGCACTTAATCACGGCCGCACTAGCAGCAAATGACGGGCAGTGACAGCCAATATACGAAGTACGGTCGCACGAAAGTCCGGCCGCGCAACGCAAGTGGAAAATGAACGCATTTTTTCGAGAACGCAGAACCCCTAGTACGGACGTACAGAGTGCGCTGCACCCGCTAGCGGTGTGTGTGTGTGTGATTTGGAGACGTCAGACCCTGCTCGTGTCCGGCCAACATAACGTCCAGACGCAAAAATTTCCTGGTTTGGATTCGTAAAACATACGCACGACAATGCGCATCGTATGACCGTTTTCGTTTATACCGTGAAAAAAATACATCAATGCGTTCGGACGCACTTTTTTACTTTCGCGTGTAAAAATGCTTTCGTTTGACCCTAGCCTTATTCAACCCACACATATTATACACCATTTTTCCCGCCATTAAATGGACTTTCTAAAAATACCATTATTTCCATCATACCGAATAATTTACTATAAAAAAAAATATGAAATATGATGAAAAAATGGTAAAAACACACTTTTCGTATTTTTACATGTTTTTGCTTTTTAACCCCTTCACTGCTGAGCCAATTCACTTATGTGCGCTGCGCTCATTCTGACCGTTTTTTGCTAATTATTTTTAGATGATAGGCTAGGTCCTATTTAATTAAACCACCCCGACAAATTATTATTATTTTTTTTTTAATTTTTATTTTATTTCTTTATTATTTTTTTATTTTTAATTTCTTTTTAAAATTTTATTTTTAAACCAAACCTGGTCATGTTTGGTATCATTGGAAAGGCCATGAACAGGTCTGTCCAATGATGTCAAATATGGATCGGGAGATAGGGGGATCCAAAGGCTAGAGGGTTAACTGGCCCACTGACATCCTCACACATATGGTGAGGTTGTCAGTGGGTGGGGGGGACCTGGAGGCTTGGCTGACATCCAATATGTCAGCCCCCTCCAGGTTTGAATCACGTTTTGGCACTGATTTGCGCCTAATCGCGATCCGGCAGCGAAAATATTAATACACCGCTGAAAGGGGGAGACTCTCCCCTTTCCAGTGGTGCAAAAAGCATCACTGTAGGTTGCATGGTTGGGGAGATAGAGGACTCCATAGAGCCCGCCCTCCCCTTCCTGAATTTCCTCTACCGGCGCCTGCCGATGATGTCATCACGCTGCATGGTGACGTCATCGGATCCGCCGGCCCCCAGGAAATGGCGAGGCAAGCTTCCAGCTTGCCATAAACGCTGAGGGAATGAGCAGGGAGGTGAGTATCGGCGAGAGGGAGGTTAGAAGCCCGCTGACGTGACTATTTACGTCTAAGGCTATGGTCAGACGAACGCATTTTTCATGTTGTCCGTGAAAAAGTGCGTTCGAACGAATGGACGTATTTTTTCATGGAATACGCGATAGCGGTCATACGATGCGCATTTTCGTACGTGATTTTGTACGGATCATCAATAAAACCCTTTTTGCGTCTGGACGTTATGTTGGCCGGACATTAGCAGTGTCTGATGTCTCCCAATCACGCAAACACGCCGCTATGCGGACGCAGCGCACTCTGTACGTCAGTACTAGCGGTTTGACTTTCTAGAAAAAATGCGTTCGTTTGACACTTGCGTTGCGCGGACGGACTTTCGTGCGGCCGTTCGTCGTGTGTTCCCCGGCATTGGACGTCATTTGCTGCTAGCACGGCCGTGATTTCGTGCGGTTAAACGCACGTTAAAAATGCTTTCGTCTGACCTTAGCCTAAGGGTCTAAGGGAGACCCGTGGGCAGGATGTACATAGTACGTCAGCGGTCATTAAGGGGTTAATGTCCAGGTTGTGATCTGGCCCCACAACTCCTTAGACTTTAATGGATCTGGTAAGTTTACAACAGCTCTGGTTAAAGGGACATCCATGCTTTGCTAGTGTGCTTTCAAAACATGCAATGCCTTTTGAATGAGTCTGTCGTGTCATTCAACAGACATAAAAAGAAAGTAAATGTGATATTTTTTCATATTTAGCTGCTTTTCTTTCTTGGCGTTTTCCACGCCCACCTCAGGAGGCACTTTGAGCTAACCAATCAGTGTTCATACTGAGCATTTGCAACTGAGTTGCTCCTCCTCCTTCCTGCACTGTGAGCTGAGGGGAGGGCGGGGTTGAACTTTCACCCCCAACTACTGCAGAGACAGGGAAGGAAAGAAATCCATACACACAGGGAGAAAAAGAGACAGCAAAGAGTGGGACAACAAAGAAGAAACGCACAGAGAGACAGCAAGACATGGTAAAGAGACAGCAGAGAGAGGGACAACAAAGAAAAGCACAGAGAGACTGCAAGAAATGGTAAAAGAGAGAAAGACAGCAAGATAAAGCAGAGAGAACACAAGAAAAGGTGCAGTGAGTGAGAGCGAGCACAAGAGACAGAGACAGAAGCACAAGAAAGAGTGTGAGAGTGAGTGACTATGTGATGGACTTTGAGTAAGACAGTGAGTATGTAAACCATGAAAAAGCGCAAGTGAGCGTGTCAGAGGGTGAGTGAGTGAGTCTGTGTGTGAGAAAGCGTGACATGGTGAGCAAGTCAGCGTGTGAGCAAGTCAGCAGGTGAGTGTGTGAGCGAGTCAGCAGGTGAGTGTGTGAGAGAGTCAGTGGGTGAGTGAGTCAGCAGGTGAGTGTGTGAGGAAGTCAGCAGGTGAGTGTGTGAGGAAGTCAGCAGGTGAGTGTGTGAGCAAGTCAGCAGGTGAGTGTGTGAGCAAGTCAGCAGGTGAGTGTGTGAGCGAGTCAGCAGGTGAGTGTGTGAGAGAGTCAGTGGGTGAGTGAGTCAGCAGGTGAGTGTGTGAGCAAGTCAGCAGGTGAGTGTGTGAGGAAGTCAGCAGGTGAGTGTGTGAGCAAGTCAGCAGGTGAGTGTGTGAGCGAGTCAGCAGGTGAGTGTGTGAGCGAGTCAGCAGGTGAGTGTGTGAGCGAGTCAGCAGGTGAGTGTGTGAGCAAGTCAGCAGGTGAGTGTGTGAGCGAGTCAGCAGGTGAGTGTGTGAGAGAGTCAGTGGGTGAGTGAGTCAGCAGGTGAGTGTGTGAGAGAGTCAGTGGGTGAGTGAGGCAGCAGGTGAGTGTGTGAGCGAGTCAGCAGGTGAGTGTGTGAGAGAGTCAGCGGGTGAGTGAGTCAGCAGGTGAGTGTGTGAGAGAGTCAGCGGGTGAGTGAGTCAGCAGGTGAGTGTGTGAGATAGTCAGTGGGTGAGTGAGTCAGCAGGTGAGTGGGTGAGAGATTCAGCGAGTGAGTCAGCAGGTGAGTGTGTGAGATAGTCAGTGGGTGAGTGAGTCAGCAGGTGAGTGTGTGAGATAGTCAGTGGGTGAGTGAGTCAGCAGGTGAGTGTGTGAGATAGTCAGTGGGTGAGTGAGTCAGCAGGTGAGTGGGTGAGAGATTCAGCGAGTGAGTCAGCAGGTGAGTGTGTGAGATAGTCAGTGGGTGAGTGAGTCAGCAGGTGAGTGTGTGAGATAGTCAGTGGGTGAGTGAGTCAGCAGGTGAGTGGGTGAGAGATTCAGCGAGTGAGTCAGCAGGTGAGTGTGTTTTGCTTTCACAGTTGCAGAGATGCTAATATTCAGTTCCTCGGTTTCCCCAGTCTGAGGTCCTGAGCTGCACAGCTCGTGTTATTTATTTATTTATTTTATTTATAAAGGATTTTACCAGGAAGGTGTTAGTTCGTACAGTCACAGGTATTTAAAATGCGCTAGCAAGTTCCGTAGCACTGTACAATAGGAGAGGCAGAATAGAAATGTCCATACGAGTTAAACACACAGAACAGTAGAAGAGAGGACCCTGACCAAGAACTTACAATCTAAGAGAAGAGGGGTGACACACTAGGCGAGGGTAATAGCTGAGCATGTGAAGTAGTGGGGTGCATGGGGGCAAGATGGAACAAGAAATTGTAATATCTTCATATATCTGATGCAGAGACAAGTTGTGGAAGAATTACTTATTCTCTTTATTCGCCGGTGCAGCATCTGCATCTGCACTCCAGCTCAGGAACTGACAACATGTCAGGATCCATGCCTGTCAGGATCCGTGCCTGCATGTGGGCAGATACTTGAAGAGTGCTGCCCTCATTCCTATCCAGCACCTTCACAGGTCAAAGCACACACCGCAGGCTACACACCCATGAATAAAAGTATCACGACCCCCCTCCTGACGTTGCTCCATTATTGTTGTAGCTCTCAGTCAGAATAAACATACTCTGTTGATCAGAATCAGACCTTACCTATAACCTGAGTATAGGGTACAAAATAAAACATAGGGGGATAAATTACAATAATCGCGGTAAAACGAGGGCGAAAAGAAGAAAAACCTGCGCCTGCAAGCTTCTCCTTTACGCCCTCGTTTTAGCACGATATTACAATGCAGGTGCTTAAAAAGCTGCCTGCATTGTTACCGGGCGCAAAACTCTGGGATGCGCGTGGCAGCGCTAAGCGCCGCTGTGAGCATCCACTCGATGGAGTCCATAGGACTCCATTGAAGCAGACAGCACCGGTCACATGACCTGCAGAATCTGGCAGGTCGGCGTAGTGATCCGCAGGGGGAGACTGGGGGACTTTTTCCCCCAGTCTCTCCCTGCTCCCGCCAGACGGAGGAGGCAGATGGAGCCGCGGTCCTCGCCGCAGGATAGGAGGTGAGTATCTGGAATTTTTGGCTGTTGCTAACGAATTCTGCAGAAGTGGAATCTGTTAGCACCAAGTCCTGGCTATGGTTAACTTTTTGCTAACCGCAGCCGGACATTAATCAGCGTTAGGACTTTGCGCTCCCCATTTAAGTATAGGGAGCACAAAGTGCAGTAACCTCACCTTGAAAAGCGCAAGATACAAAACGCTAACAGGTTACTTAACCCGTTAGCGTTTGGATTGTAATATGCTATGGCTACCAGGGCTAACGTAGGTGAGCGCAAACGTTAGCACCAAGTATGTAATGTAGCCCAGGTTCTTCTAGAATTGTCTGAAATAAGTATGAGAAAATAAAGGATGATAAAACTAATGAGTGTAATAAATGGATGGAGAATAATGTAGAATTGGCATGAACAAGGGGTCAAACAATTTCTGCCACATGGCTTCACTTTGAAGAAACATGTATGTTACTCAATGGCAACGTACAATAATAACTCCAGATTAACCAAAAAGACCCAATAATAAAGAACATTAACCTAATCCAGGTGGCACCAAGGCAAAGATCCTAAAAGGTAACAACCTTAACAAAATAATGACAACAAGGGTTTTTGTTTTTATTTGATGCTTTAATATTCATTGCACTATATAATTAAACATATTTGGCAAAGCATAAAATATACTTAACATGTCATAAGGAGTGCTCCTATGCCCTTCATATACACCAGTGTTTGCATTTTGGTTTTAATTGGTAATTGATCCACCAAGAAGTGCCAATTTGTGAATGTTTCACGCAGCTGTTTATATTTTTTGAGCCTTTATAATATTTGAACTGGATCAAAGGATTTTCAAAACTTGAAATGTAATTCCACTCCCAGTTAAATATATTTTCCTACATAATATCCTATTTTCTGTCATATGCAAATAAAGTACGATTGGCTACAAATTGATTTAATTTTTCATTTATAAGTTTGATGAATCACAATAAAAATCACGCTGAATTCTAAAAATCATGACTTACTTTTCATTATTTTTATCAATGCCTTTTTGACTCAGCTGGCTTATTACTTTTTAGTACTGACGCCACGCACCCAACAGACGTGCCCATAACTCGCTACATCATGCGGTACCTTACTCGGAATTTTATTAAAATATTCAATGGCAAAATGAGCATCCGTCATAGCCTGTTTTAAAAACGACTCATTGAATGACAATAAAGGGATCTTTTTCTTTCCAACTGTATAAAATTCAGCATCGAGCAACCCAATCAGTATCAGGCTGCCCCCCTCCTTTAACATATCATGCATTTTTTTTAGGCACATGCGATAGGAATCCAGGTCAGGGCAAATAAAATTCAGAGTAAAAAAACACAGGAGATAATCAGATTTTTTCAGAACTACGGGATTTGTAGGGTTGTCTCGATTAAAATCGCATTTTAAATTCTGTATGACAGGTCCATCTTTTGCTTTTTCACTTGATCTGTTAAAAGGAAACAAAATATTTTAAAGGAGTGTTTACGTGGTGGAATACACTATAGAACACTTGCAGTAAATAATAATGCAGTAGGAGTAGAGCTGAAAACCATCAGTTAGGGCTATATTACAATCCAAACGCAAATGGGTTAAGAAACCGGTTTGCATTTGGTACCTTGTGCTTTTCAGCGCGAGGTTATTGTACTTTGCACTCCCTATACTTAACATGGGGAGCGCAAAGTGTTAATCGGCGCTGGATTACAAAGTCCCAGCGCTGATAAACGTCCTGCTCTGGTTAGCAAAAAGTTAACCAGAGCCAGGACTTGGTGTTAACGGATTCCGCTTCTGCAGAATCCGTTAACACCAGCCTAAGAAATAAAAAATTTAATGCTATACTCACCCTCTGTCCCGTGGCGAGGACCGCGGCATCCGACCGCCTCTTCCGTCCGGCGAGAGCAGGGAAAGACTGGGGGAAAAGTCCCCCCAGTCTCTTCCTGCGTATTACTACGCCGACCGGCCGGATCTCGCGAGGCGAGATCCGACTGGTCATGTGACCGGCAGGGGGAAACTCAATGGAGTCCTATGGACTCCATCGAGTGGATGCTCGCAGCTGCGCTCAACGCTGCCGCGAGCATGCCTGATTTTACTGCGTGATAACAATGCAGACAGCATATTTTGCACCTGCATTATAATCCAGCGTTAAAATGCGGGCGCAAGGGGGAAAACTGCCGGTGCAGTTTTTCCTCCCTTGCGCCCGCGTTTTAAGGCGAAGATCGTAAAATAGCCCTTAATCTTTTGCTTGAAGCAGAATAAGAAAGTAAGCAAATTTCACATTTGACAGTAGCCTTCTCCTACTGTCTAATAAGGACAAGATGCGTGCAAAAAAAAAGGGATTGTTTTCCTGTGTGTTTATGGGAAGAGGAAAGAGATTGGAGACAAACGCAGCAATTTGATGAAGCAGATGTAGTTGCAATCCCACCTATCGTAGAGAGGCTGCTTATGACATCATGCTCTGTCATAGATTTCTTCAGTCTGTAGAATCCATTCTCTAAATCTTGAAGTATGTCCAACTGGACTAACCTGGCTGTTATAGGCGACTTGCAGTTGTCAGTATCAGCTCGGGTGATTATATAAGGAAACATCAGATAATACACCTGAATGAACTGACTATTCCCTTGTGCAAATAACCGAACCCAAACTGACAAGTACAAATGAGCTTTAAGTCCAGGTTTACAAATTGGATCCTTGGGCCCTGGCCACAAAGAACTTCACTTCTAAAAATCAATAGTGTTTCAGCAAGCTGATGAGAAGTTTTAGAACAGTTATGCAATAATATCATCTTTTACATAATTTGTTGCATGTTTTATATTTACAAATATAAACATGAATATCAAGATATGGAGACATTAGCTCGTATTTTTTATTGCCTGCCTTTACTTGGTAACATGTTCCCGGATAAGGTATATTTATTTACTTATTTTCCAACATTGAAAACATGTGGATCTACTCCCTCATTTCTGAGAAGGATGTATCAATGCCTGAAAATATCGTCTTAGTTCTTACCTGCCGCTGTCTTCCAGTTCTGGAATTAACTTTAATACGTGGGACAAGTCAAACGCATCATTGTTATTGTTTACAGATCTCTGCATATTCATCACAGACGCATCGTTGGCTGTCAAAATAATGATTTCTTTTAAAGGCGATTTGAATTGAATCAACTCGAAAATATTTGGGGAACCTGAAAAGTCGATCAAGTCAGGACCATTTCCTGGACCTGCAGAAAACAAAAATGAACATATAAGTAAAAATGCACATACATGAAAAACATTCAGGTCTATTCACTAAAGGTAAAACTCAAGAGAATTGGCAGAATAGAATAATCTAGACCATTTAGTCGGTTTGGAAAGTGACTTAAATGGGAAAATGTTTCTGGTTTTGACCTAGAATTTTAACTTCTCCTGCCAATTCTCCTGAGTTTCACCTTTTGTGAATAGACCTGATTATTTTGTGTACTTTTAAATAATGCTTCCGTGACGTTCCATATTTAATGATGTTGTCGTGGGGAAATTGTTTTATTTTCGGTGGCATAAATACAGTACAGTTCTAAATTTTCCATACTAACATGATTTCCAGGCCCATACTCACTATTGGCAAGGGAGAAATGCACCAATGTATATATACACTATATGGGCGAAGTATTGAGACAGTCCTCAGAATTAATAAATTCAGGTGTTTCAGTCAGTTGCCAAAGGCTATGCATTTGTCTTGGTAACCTCACTCTCTCCCTGGGATCTCATGATGGGCTTTGGTAATGCTGACTCTCTTGGTAAGTCAACAAGAGTGGCGTTCCATTTGGAAACCATTTGTGATAGTGATAATAATGTGCCCCTTCAATAATAGTAACCATTTTGAGCAAAGCGAAAGTCATTTACGTACCTCGGTTCAGCTGCTTCTACATAGGCTTATTTTAAATGCGATACATTATATTATTAGAGCCCTTTCATCTTTTCTCTGATTGGTTTGACATAGTGTGGCCATGTGTGGTCAAATCGACTTAACTGTACTGAAATATTAGTAAAGAATGCTATTGAATGACAATTGTAGTTAAATACTATTAGACCTATAGGGCCTATTTACCCTCAAGAACACGATGTAGAAAGATCTCCTGGTTCCCATCGACGTCTTGATGGCAAGTACGTATACTCAACCTACATAGAGCTTTAGTTTCTGAGTTTAATATAGAATTTTTTTAGGATAATTTAGGGCTATGTGAGAAGTGAGTTAAGCACATAAATGGCATAGTGTCAATATGGGGGTTGTAGTATTTTCATTAATTACCTAGATTGATATATATATATATATACACACTTTAGTAAATATACGTGTTTGTATGTATATGTATATATTAATTGGTATCTAATATGGAGTCTTCTTTTCTGAATGTTGTATTGATTTGTCTTGGAAGCAACAGCCTGTAATGCTTGTTTAGTATAAGTGCAACCTTTTCCACTGTTGTATGTTGCATGTTGAGGACTGACAACCCTTGTTTGGTATGCACCCCTTCCTGTCATAGGTGTTCCATCGCAGGCTCCTATTTAAACCTTAAAATGCAGGGAGCTGCAGGAAGGAATCTGTCCCCAGTACGTGAGCTGGTCCTATAAGGCTAGTCAATTGATTAAGAAGGTATAGGATCTGTCACGATGGGATATATTGATATTTTGGTGGCATGCCAATGGGCGCTACATGGGATTATTGGTGATATAGCGTGCCTGGCGATAGTCACTAAAGCTTGAGTTAGGCTGGGAAAGGATTTTTTCACTTTCCCAAGCCTCACAATCTTAAAGTGGCACAGTGGGCTTTTATTTGGCCACATATAATATGAAAAAATTTAAACTATTGCATTTGTTGCCATTTGCTGCCAGAGACGTTTGGAGCACACAGTGAGTGTTTATTTTAAAATTCAAACATTTATTTTTGCTGCACGAAGCTGTTGTCAGCAAGTGGGAGTCTTGGTGCCACGAACAGGTTGGTGTCACATATAGGGCACGCAGTCCGCCTGTGCGAGCTCCTATACCTATATTGGGCAATAGACCGTGACTATATTAGGCAGGTTTAAATTTGAATGAATTTGGCAATTTTCTCATGGCAATGCTGCTGCAATATATTGTGATGGTCTTATTTTTTTACAATTGGTACCTTTAATGCCCATAGAACCATCTTAGTAACGACATTAAGAATCCATCCAATCATGCATTTCCCACCTTTAGTCTTAATACTAAATAGTTAAGCACTTCATGAAATTCCCTGATAATTTTATTCACTCCCTAAGTCTTAGCACAGATTTTCTGGGTTATTTTCAGCATTTTATGCTTTACCAACTAGGACAGGAAAAGAAAAAAAACATACATGAATACACATATCATTTGTCCCAACCACTTTGCTCGGCCTATGATCTGATGCTATTGGTTCCTCGTACCCATACCCCAAACTCCTGCCTTCAAGACTTCTCCTGAACTGCCCCCTTTCTTTGGAACTCTCTCCCCCTCAACATTAGACTCTCCCCGTCTCTCCAATCCTTCAAGAAGTCTCTGAAAACACATTATTTTAGAGAAGCCTATCAGCTCACTCCATGATCCCCCATGGTTAATTTCCTGCTCCAACTTCCTACACTGCCCACATGCATCCCGCTACTTCATATTATCTATTAACCCTCACCTAGTGTGTGATCCCTCTCCTCTTAGATTGTAAGCTCTCGAGCAGAGTCCTGTCTCCTACTGTTCTGTGTGTAATGTACATGCATATTTGTTAATCTGTCTCTCCCATTGTACGGCGCTACAGAACTTGTTGGCTCTCTATAAATGCTTCTAACTCTAACATCATGATTACCTTATGCAGAGGGGTTATCTCTACATTTTCCATCGGTTTCCATTTGTCAATCTTATCTGTTAATTGTATGGTTGCTCTGCCCTACCCGTTGTAGAGCATTGCGGAATATGTTGGTGCTTTATAAATAATTGTGATTGTAAATTGATTTCTGATGTTCAATTATTTTAAAGAAGGTCATGGAAAGGATTAACTATCAACTCTATATTTATATAATGGGAAAAGTAGTCTGTTCTATAAAACAGAAACATGCAACCTGACGATAGTCTCGGCACTGCAGAATATATTCCTTGATGCTGAGTCAGATGAGAGGTATGAACTCACATGCTTCTAAATTCCTTCAATACACAATTTATTAAAGACTAAAACTGTATCCAAGTTGTACCAAAACCTTACCTTTCTTCAATTCAGCTGTTATTGCCAATATCGGAGCTAATATAAGCTCGTCAAGAATTTCCTGATCAGAAAATGGAGATAAATTTGTTCTAAAGAACTGCATCATGTCAACCGTGAGGTCGTTATTCACTCTTCCGGAATTCATGACGAATGATGTAAATGACTGATGCTGGGATCCCTTACACTAGATATTTATAAGGTAAGAGAGAAACGATCAAATGATAAAACATGTAAATAGCCCTTTAACCAAGTCACCTGTTGGTAAATTATCACAAAAAAGCATTAGCATTTTCATTTGTTTTGTCTCCTTGTTTATTTACCTATTTTGAGCAACTATGCTTAGAATGACCCTTCAGGCAATGTTGACTGTGTCTCATGTGCACAGAACAAAAATGAATAATTATGTTTTATTATTTGTGGCTGCTACCTGCGCAGATAAAGGAACTTCAAGCTTGAGTAGAGAAACTAAAAATGACAGTGAAGGGTCTAAAGATGAGGCACCAGTGAAAAAACCTTACCTTTACGAGGAATTCTTTAGGAGGTGTAGGATATTGGTCGCCTATCCATCGCTACGAGCTTTGAACCTACGTATTTCCAACTTCTTCAGGTGGACTGGGTGCTGTTTCTCTCAGTCACTAGAGTGCAGAAGCCTGCAACCACTCCCACTGATTCCCCATGCGATGTGTCATGGTGGCTCTTGACCTTTGTACTTGGTCAAGGCTGCTCAACACCACTGAGAACATTCCTACAATACACTTTGAAGAAGCAAATGTTGATGTGGTTTGGGACTTACCTTATGTGGTCTTAGGATCTGTCATAATGTCCTCACCAGTTTATTGAATAGTAGTGGTGTGAGTTAGCACTGAGGAACTTCCAAGGCCATGGAACAGACAAATTCTAAAGGCCAAGGCCACTACACACATCTCTCGAGGAAGCTCCAGGTTGACTGCTGCAACTGGTCTTGGTCTAAATTATTATAAAGATGAACAGGAGACCTTTTGGACTGGTTTGCCTCTAAACCACAAGATGCCAGTGGAAAACATTTGTCTTCCTTCTTAGCTCGCCTGCGGAATAAGATTTAGGATCTAGACATATGTCCCCTGACAGACTTATGTTTTAGCATTTGCTCAGTATAGCTTCAGCCTACCTTTTGTTAAATGTGAGCCAAATCATCACAATTAAAAGAACCAAAGACTTAAACTACTTCAGCCTGTGTGCATTGAATTTATTTAATACACAAGTTTCACAATTTGAGTTGAATTAATGAAATAAATTAACTTTTCCATGACATTCTAATTTATTGAGATGCACCTGTATATAGCGCCAACAGTATCTGCAGCGCTTTACAATAACCAAAGGGAACGCGATACAGATAAATGGACATTGGGTGGAAACAAGAGGTGTAGAGGGCCCTGCTCATAGGAGCTTACACTCTAGAGCAGTGTTTCTCAACTCGTATCCTCAGGACCCACTAACAGGCCTGGTTTGTGGGATATCTGAAGCACAGCACAGGTGATCCAATTAGCTGCTCAGTGATTGCAGCATTCAGTCTGCATTTCCCCAAGCTGATCTGCAAAATCTGGCCTGTAGTGGGTCCCGAGGACTGGAGTTGAGAAACCCTGCTCTAGAGGGTTTGGGTATGAAGAAGACCAGGGGAGTTTTACTGGAAGTCAGGATCATCATCAACATGTGACATCACTGCCTTTGGCCCAAATAACCACAAACATACATTTGATTGCTCTGTATCATGAACCAAACAGTAGAGATGGTAACCTGGAGGGCGAACAAGCAGAAACAGTTTACCCAGCAGACACCCACGCAGTTCTCAGCTAATAATTGCAGATCCATGGCACATATGTATTTATTTTCATTAAATTGAAAATATTTCTCATTTAATATTTTATTTACATATAAATGGATAATTAGGAAAATTAACCCTTCTGTCCGCCTGAGTACACTAATAAATACTAAATAACGAGAAGATATCCAGATTTCACTGTATGTACTAATTCGCCCCCAGGTAACAATGAATATGGAGAAGTATAACGACATCATTGAAAATGTAAATTTATTTTAAAACAGGTAGCTGGTAGGCTTGTGCACCGATTTTTTTTTCGGTTCGATTCGGTTTGATTTTTCGGATTTTTAAACTTTTCGATCCGGCTCGTTTTGACCAATTTCTGTTTCGATTCGGTTCGGCTCGATTCGTTTTTCGTGTACATTTTTTTCGGAATATCGACCATTTTTCGTATTTTCGTGTCACTTTGCTCGTTTTTTGTATCGACTTTTCGTAATTTCGGAAATTTTTGTTTTTCGGAATTGTACATGTTTTCGGAATATCGACCGTTTTTCGTATTTTCGTGTCACTTTGCTCGTTTTTTGTATCGACTTTTCGTAATTTCGGACATTTTCATTTTTTTCGGAACGTCTGTTCTCCTCGTTTCAAAGCAATAAATTTCGATTTGACACATTTCAAGTCCATTCGAAAATTCCGAAAATATTTCGTTTCGGCTCGGAAAACTTTTCGGATCTGACATTTTCTCCCTAGTAGCTGGTTTCCTTACAAGACCTGATCTTCAGGCGTTCAGAAGGGTAATATAAATATTTGCATTTTAAAGCACAAATAATTGGCAGTTTACTCTGTATCATCAGCACTAAATACATTTGCATAAACAAACACACATAAATATTGGTATTTAATCATGTGTGATATCTGGGTAAATGTGTGCCATGCCCTAAAACGCTTATACTGCAGCAAGATCCCAAGCCAGATATCAAAACACTCTATCCAGTTTAGGCACAGCCTAGCTCTAAGAAAACAGATTTATTGATAATGTTAATGCAAATTTAATAATTGATATGTATTTTTGTGCTGCTGCTGACAAACAACTTTTATAATTCTACGAATATTTAGATTTTGGAATCAGCGTAAATTTCCTCAACTAATTTTCGTAAAAGACTGCGAACTATATTCACAAAGCAGCAAAATTGAAGGCGATTTTGATGCTTTGCACTTGGGCCATTTCGTCGATTCCATTTTGCCGAAAACTCGGTGAATTCACTACTTATCAAATGTATTAACACTCTCTATTTAAGGGTGTTTCACCCTCGGCACTATGCTCTTTCATTAGCAGGGTTACTCAGAGAAAGCCGAACTGGCCCCAAAATTGCACCGAGTGAATTTCTCCGTATGTTGCAATTTGGGGCCACTCAGCTATTCAATAAGCAGGCAATTCACCAAATTTTGGCGAATTTCCAGCAAAATACGGTGCCTGTTCAGCGGCAGTGAAATCCCCTTAGAGAAGCAATGGTTAATCTATTCACAGACACCGAACAACAGAGAAATGTCAGTGAAATGCCCTGATGTTTGGTGTTTTCATTCGGCAGGTTTATTCAGGCGAATACTATAGTTTTCAATGTTAAAATTTTTCCTGTTTTTATCCAATGTTTGTTAAACAGTTTATTAATTTAATTTGCAGCAAAAGGTTTATTTATTTATTTATTTGGATTTTTTAAGCATTTTTCGGTATTTTTTCGACAAAATATTTTTTCCGATTTTTTTTTAATAGTGTTTTTCTTTTTGCTGTAACAGACCTTTTTATTACCATTCATAGGATCTTATATATTAATTCCAGACATTTTTGATCAGTTAGTTTTTTGCAAGCAGCGTTTAAATTTTTTTTATTTTTTTTTACACAGTTTGTCGGCTTGTCCCCTTTTTCCGACGGCTGGTCATCATTGTGTTCATTCGGTGGATTGTTGGCTTTTTTCAGACGTGTTCGGTGGGTTTGCGGTAGATCGTAGGGTACGCTCAGCGGGTTTTCTGCGTCGTTTCGGATCTATTGATGGCTTATCGGCAGATTTTCAGCAAATAAACTGTGATTTTTCGGCAGATTTTCTGCGGATTTTCAGATCTGTTCCCTGCACTTCGAGGACCCTGAATACTGAATTCACCGCAGGGTCAGGGAATTTGATTTCACGAAGTGCAGGGAATGAAAAGTCTGTGACATTTCGATGCTCTCTGAATAATCCATTAAGTCTCAATCCTGATTATTAGGCTAGGGTCAGACGAACGCATTTTTCACGTTGTCCGTGAAAAAGTGCGGTCGAACGAACGTACGTATTTTTTCATCCCGGAATACGCGATAGCGGTCATACGATGCGCCTTTTCGTCCGTGATTTTGTACGGATCATCAATAAAACCCTTTTTGTGTCTGGACGTTATGTTAGCCGGACGTGTGCAGCGTCTGACGTCTCCCAATCATGCAAACACGCCGCTATGCGGCCGCAGCGCACTCTGTACGTCAGTAGTAGCAGTTTGACGTTCTCTAAAAAATGCGTTCGTTTGCCACTTGCGTTGCACGGACGAACTTTCATGCGGCCGTTCGTCGTATGTTCCCCGGCATTGGACGTCATTTGCTGCTAGTACGGCCGTGATTTTGTGCGGCTAAACGCACGTTAAAACTGCTTTCGTCTGACCCTAGCCTAAATCTGTCTGGTCCGTCCTTCAGAACGCTTCTTGACTTTGGTTCTTTGTTTATTTTGGTTCCTTGCTGTCCTTGCTTTGCCCTCTGTTTATTAATAATTTCTCCAGTTGTCCTCGCCATTTGTTCTGTTAATTTGTTTCCTTGTTGCATTTTCCTAGTATTTGTTTTATGTACCCTGTCCTTGTCTTGCCCTCTGTTTATTATTTATTTTTCCAGTGGTCCTTGCCTTACAGGGTTATTCAAAGAGATCCGAATTGCTGGCGAAAGGTAACTGACCACTGAAATTCAGCGTTCGGTTACCTTTCTTGGCCATTCGGCTATCCAGGGAGCAGGCAATTCGCCAAATGTTGGCGAATTGCCTGCACATACGGTGCATGTTCGGTGCCTTTTCGAGGGCAGTGAAATCCCCATAGAGAAGCAATGCTTCATCTATTCAGAGAACGAAAACCAGCAGTGAAAAGCTGGCAAATTTCCCTGTTGTTCGGTGGTTTCATTCGACAGGTTTATTCAGGAGAATCCCATAGGCTTCAATGTTAAAATTATTCCTGTTTTAATTCAATATCTAATAAACCGTTCATTATAATATTCTGCAGTAAAAAGTCTCTTTATTTATAGATTTTTGTAGGATCTTTTAAGCATTTTTTGGTATTTTTTTTGCGAAAAAAATTTCCCTTAATTTTTTTTATCGTTTTTTCTTTTTTGTGTAACAGCCCTTTTTATTATCATTCATTGGATCTTATATGTAAATTTCAGACATTTTCGCTCAGTAGTTTCTTTGCAAACAGCGTTTCACTTTTCAAACATTCAAGCGTACTGGTTTGTTTTTTCACTCCATTCGTTTGCGGTGTTGGATTTTTCCGGCGGCTGCTCTGCGCTGTGATCGGCTCCTGCTCGGGTATCTCCGGCGTGTTCGGCGGGGTTAATCCAGATGTTTTTGCGGGTTTCGGTGTGCGTTCACCTGGGTTTTGCGGTGAGTGTTCGTCTGGTTTGCGGTTTCAAATAGTCTATTATCTGTGCATTAACCCATGTTGTGCTGTGTTAACCCTGTGTCCTGACCTTTGGCTATCCCTATATACTGTTCTCTGTGCATTAACCCCCAGTGTGCTGTATAAACCCTGTGTTCTGATCTTAGGCTATCTATATAGACTATTCTCTGTGCATTAACTCCCGTTGTGCTGTATTAACCCCATGTACTGACCTTGGCTATTCCTTTTGACTATCAGGGTTATTCAAAGAGAATCGAAAAGTCACCGCACTTCCGGTGACTTTTTGTTTTCTTCAATTCGGTGCGATTTGGCAATCCCAATTCTGGGACCCTGCGGTGTATTCAGCAAGCACCACAGGGCCGTCATAGTGCAGGGAAAAGTCGCTGCAAACCCGACGCAACACTCACCGCAAAACCCGGCAAAGGGTCACCGAAACCCGCAAAAACATCTGGATTAACCCCGCCGAACACGCTGGAGAAACCCAAGCAAGAGCCAATCACAGCGCAGAGCAGTCGCCGGAAAAACCCGACACCGCAGACAAATGGAGTGAAAAAAACAGTATGCTTGAATGTTTGAAAAGTGAAACGCTGTTAAAAAGGGCTGTTACAGAAAAAAGAAAAAAGGATTTAGAAAAAAAAAATGGAAAAAAAAATTCGCAAAAAAATCACGAAAAATGCCTAAAACATCCTAAAAAATCTATAAATAGACTTTTTACTGCAGAATTTTATAATAAACGGTTTATTAGATATTGGATTAAAAAACGGGGAATATTTTTAACACTGAAGCCTATGTGATTCTCCTGAATAAACCTGTCGAATGAAACCACCGAATGGCAGGGCATTAGGGGAACCTTTCACTGCTGGTTTGTGTTCTCTGAATAGCCGAAGCAGTGCTTCTCTATGGGGATTTCATTGCCCTCGAACAGGCACCGAACAGGCACCGTATATGCAGGCAATTCGCCAAGACATACTGGAAAACGAGAGAAATCTCAATGTATCCTTCCTGATAAAATACTTTATAAATAAATTAATAAATAAGAGTTGGCGAACTGCCTGCTCTCTGGATAGCCATATGGCCAGGAAAGGTAAGCAAGCTCTGAATTTCAGCGTTCGGTTACCTTTTGCCAGAAATTCGGATCACTTTGACTAACCCTGTATGTTTGTGCTTTAGCCCTTGCAGTTCTGATTATTTCCTTGTACCGTTCCTTGCTTTTGTTACTTACTCTGTTTTTGCCTAAGACTCTGCACCACCTTGGTTTTCTGTTCTAGGATAGGATCTGGTCATTTAATTTAAGACCTCATACTTTAGGTCTTTCTTTTATTTTGTTGTTTGTGCAGGAGTCTTTATCCAGCCAAGTGGTGTCTTCACCGTCAGTCTGTTTATATTATATTGTCTGTTTGCAGCCAGTGGGGTCTCCTGCCTTTTGGGCTTTTAACCCCTGAATATGGATCCCACCTTGGCTCATGCCGGGTTCTCCCGTGAGAACTACTCCTTTTAACTCATAAGATTTTAGTTACATCTCCTCTAAATTCAGTCGACTAGACTCTGGTGACATTTAGTTGACTAAAACTAGATGCCAGCGACCTGCGCCTGAAAATAAATATGTTCGGAGATTATGGTGTTACTCTGTGTCTGTAATTAAAATAGGACAAAAGTAGCCTCACATCTGAGACTTAATGAATTAAGTAATTAATGTGGCATCTGGATATGGACGAGATGTGGCTGCTGATTCGCTGGTGAATATATGTGATCAAGGTAGGAAAAAGGTTTATATGTACTGATAGTGTGAACCACCATTCACTCTTGATAAAGCCTGCTAGACAGGCGAAACGCGTTGAGTTATTTTAACAGTTGCTATGTTACTTTGAAGGAGTTATCAGTGTTGGAAGAGCTGGCTTTTCTCTTGGGGAACGAATGACATGTTTGAGGTCTATTGGGATTCACATCATTGATGGAGAATTATATGGTCTTCAGTGTGTTGTGTCCATAGACAGAGTGTACTGCTGTAATACCTTTTGAGATAACTGAGGAATTCTGATATTGGACACAGGTCTTCATAGAGTACGATGTCAAGTTAATATGAATCCCAGATATGAACTGAACACTATGGGCTCTATTACATTCTTCGCGCAAACGTTAACGAGTGCACAAAAACGCATTAACGCAAGGGGAAAAACCATTTGCACGCAACGTCGTATTACAATGTCTGCACAACGAATGCGCGTATTCGTCTACCGCGGGTGAACCTGCGCTAGCTTACTGTACTTCCCGCATCCTATACTTAACATTGTGAGCGCAAATGCGTTCGTGCGCTGGCACGCGGATGCCATTACAATCTATGCGAACATTTTGACGGACAACGTTTGCGCGCATAATTTTAACGTTTTTGAAAAGCTAGTGTTAATGTCAAATCTGAACGTCCTGGCCGAAACCAAATACATCAGCACAACAAAAAAAATACAGCTGAGTCTAGTTACACATTCTACACATACCCAAACAATAAAATTGAGAATTTGTGCGTGTTTTTATTATTGCTGCCGCATGTATACTCAGATTTACTTTGACAGGCGCAAAAACATAAGTGAGTCAATTAAGGTCAATTAATGTAAATTAATGTCAATTAAGGTTCTTAAGTCTGATTGGCTGAATCCCGCAAAAAAACAGTCCACACACTGATTTCCACGTGCTACATTACTGTGCGCGTATTTCTCTTCGTTTTGCGCGTTCGTTTTACTTGCGTTATTTTTTGACGGATAAAAAAATGCGTTTGGATTGTAATACCACTGTTAATTTTCGCGTGTTAACGCTGAAAGCTGTGCGCAAAATTTATTGTGCTGCGCACGCGTTTTTGTACTGTAATAGAGCCCTATATTGGCTGTCTGTAAAACAGACCTCTGCCTACGTGTTATACTGATTTGTTGTTTTTTAAACAATCTGTCGTTATTCACCTCACTATTTATAGCATTGAAGGTGAGGAAACACAACCCCCCCCCCCTCCAAAAGCCTCACATTTTTTTGCTGCCAAAAATTAGGCTTGTGCACCGATTTTTTTTTCGGTTCGATTCGATTCGAATTTTCGGATTTTTAAACTTTTCGATTCGGCTCGTTTCGACCGATTTCTGTTTCGATTCGGTTCGGCTCGACTTGTTTTTCGGAATTGTAAATGGTTTCGGAATTTCGACCATGTTTCGTATTTTCGTGTCACTTAGCTCGTTTTTGTATCGACTTTTCGTATTTTCGGAAATTTTCGTTTTTCGGAATTGTGCATGTGTCGGAATTTCGACCATTTTTCGTATTTTCATGTCACTTAGCTCGTTTTTTGTATCGACTTTTCGTATTTTCGAAAATTTTCGTTTTTTTCGGAACGTCTGTTCTCCTCGTTTCAAAGCAATAAATTTCGATTTGACGCATTTCAAGTACATTCGAAAATTCGGAAAATATTTCGTTTCGGCTCGGAAAACTTTTCGGATCTGCCATTTTCGGATCTAAAAATTTTCGGAAAATCGGCCGCATCCGAAAACACAAATCGGGAAATTTCGTGAACATTCCGAAATTCCGAAACCCGAAACGCACATCCCTACCAAAAATATCAATCAGATACTCTGATTTTTCAATTATACTTTTATATGTGATTTTAGATGTCCATGTGATTGATTTGTCATTGGTTACTTAATATAGATGTTTAATTTACATTGAATGGGACATAGATTCTCTTTTTGCTCCTGGTGGCATCACATTGGATGCACAGGTACGTGTTTGTTGTTCTATATATAGGTTTGTTAGGCCCTTGGGATCTATGTTATTGTAAGCATCTAGTGGTGATTGAACTTCTGATAGGGAACTATTGGTACATGTTTTGTAAAAATAAAACAATCCCGACAAATAAAATATGACTAAAACTAAAACGCATTTGTCAGAAGACTATAACCAAA
Source organism: Leptobrachium leishanense (assembly GCA_009667805.1). NCBI lineage: Eukaryota > Metazoa > Chordata > Amphibia > Anura > Megophryidae > Leptobrachium > Leptobrachium leishanense. Next base: position 687,923 of record CM019073.1, on the reverse strand, counting down.
TTAAAATTTGTTGTCAAAATTAACATTTATTCCAATAAAGGTTATGTGAAATTGCTCTAGCTAGGTATGTTTCTATATTATTTAACTCATAAATACGGTACTGAGAGAAGATGGGACATGGATATCATTGGAAATGAAGTTACTCTTCAAATGACCTTACTGATCGGCTTTGAGAGCATGATTCCTTATTGATAACTCTGGCCACGATGGTGGTTGACCGCATTGCGAACAGGCATGCCTAAATCCCTAACCATCACACGGCTATATTGCGAGGTTATCATTTTTCCTTGAAATGTTTTCCATTTGCGTCTCACCTTTAACGTCCAGGTTGTGATTGGGCCCAACAACTCCGTAGACTTTAATAGATCTGGTACGTTTACATCAGCTCTGGTTAAGTTAATACCAAGGTTGGAATATGGTCCATGGTGCTTCGTGACTTATTCTAATAGTGTTAGAAACCAAAGATGATGTGTAAAAGCTTCTCGACTTATTAATTCCAGTAGTGAGAAGCTTCACAGCTCATGGATTAGTTATATATTGATTGATTATTGATTATTTTTAATTCCTAAATCAGTCCCTGCATTCCTAAACTAGTTACTGCGTCTGTACCCCAATACCTGACCCTGTTCCTCAAATTTTTCACTGACCTCTAAACCTGTTCTTATCCCACTCCTGTATTTATGATCTTTGACCGGCACCCCTACACTGTCTCACCATTCCTCTTTCTGACCTTTAAATCTGGACCTGTCCAACTCTTTTCCCAGATAAAAAATAAGTATGAGGAAGAGGGAATGATAAAACTAATGAGAGCGATAAATGTAATGAGAATTAAATAAAATTGATATGGACAAGGGGTAAAACAATTTCTGCCATATGGCTTCCATGTGAAAATACATGTATGTGTAACACAATAACAATGTACAAGAATTTCTCCAGATTAGCCGAGAAGTCCCAGTTATGAGATACCAGAGCCAAAGCCAAGTCCCAAAACATACAATTGTAACAAAATAATGACAAAAAGGGTATTTTGTTTTTCTTTGTTGGTTTAATATTCATTGCGTTACGAAATTTAAACATATTTGGCAAAGTATAAAATATAGATAGAAATTAGTCACCTAGGTGGCTGTATCAAGAGGGAGCATGTTAAAAAATAACCTTTATTACCATAATTAAAACATATAATTGTATTCACAAAGACAATGTAACAAAGACAAACAAAATTCTGATTAAATATAATAACTAGTTATCCCTCTGGATTTTAGTTTTAAACCAGTTAGATCAGAATAATAAATGTATTATAAAAATATAATAGGCTAAATTAGTGAATTAAATAACTTCCTAATAACAGACCCTTCAAGCATTAAAGCTAAATTGTTGTAGACTCTAGATAATAGAGAAGTATAGTTGACAGTCTCCCACTGTTGTGATTATCATAAAGATGACTGTAATAATATATGCTGCTTGACCAATTTTTACAATGGGCAAGGATGGAGTTATTGTATGCTCTTTGTGCTTGTTGTATATAAGATTTAAAGTGGTTCAAAGAGTTTGATTTAAATGGTTCATTTCAGATGCAATTGTCCTGCTTGTCTAACATATGTTGGTATAGCCCTTAATATATAAACTATATAAATCTATGCGTATATTTTAATTGGCATATGTTTGGTTGTATTGCCATTTGTATTCAAGCAATTTTAAACATGCGTTATTCGAATTCAAAATAAGAGAGATATTATTATTATTATTATTCTTTATTTATAAAGCGCCAGCATATTCCGTAGCGTTGAGTTATTACTTAGAGTTATTAGTACTAAGTGTTATGTGGTATATACTTTGATTAAAGCGATAGTTCGATTCTATAGGTGTATTTTCTTGATTTATAAAGGACTACCATAAAATTTCTTGACATGAGACAATATAGAAGGACCATCAATTTCATTCAACATATAATATTGAGTTGCCCTAGGGGAACAGTATAGTTCTTCAAGTTGCGTGTATATATCAATTATTGCTGTGATAGACCAGAAAGGAGTGTGATTTGGATAATGTGTGCCTTTAAATTAGACAAGGTGCCTAACCATTGACATGTTTGTCCAGGAGGCATCGATGTATCAATAGGTACTAATTTTTTAGAAGCAACAATGGATTAAATGCCCCAAGAGAAACCACAGTGGTGCTAGTTTAGTAGCGTATATTTAAAGTTACCACTTAGAAGTATAGGTCATATAGAGCATAGGTTCAAAGTAACACAGAATTGTAATTGTAAACACAATGCCTTATTATTATCATGTGTTTGCTCGAAAGGCATAACCAGTGTTCTCACAAGTTGTCAAGACACTCATATATTTTTGACTGATGGTTTTAATTACCAGTTTCCAGATTCAGCAGCAGTATATTCAGATTTATAATGGATATCAACTTGATCAGATATTGTCGTATATCCTATTGGGGCTGGTTTTATTCACACAATATTTTGCCTGCAATATATTTAGTTTGAGATGATTTTATACACACAGTATCTTGCCTGCAATATATTTACTCCCCCTTCCCTCCTTTCAACAGGGGCAATTTATTTCACCGCTCAGTTTCTGTGTGTAGTGCCTGCTTTAAGCAAACACTACACAATTATTCTATAAAATATAGATACCATGTCACAAGGAGTGCTCCTATGTAATTCATATTCAACAATATGTGACGTTTGTTTTTAATTGCTAATTAATCCACTGCGATATATCGTGAAGCGCTAATTTGTGAATGTTTCACGTAGCTCTTTATATATCTTGAGCCTGTGTAATATTTGAATTTGACCAAGTGGTCCAACTAGATTTTTCATGTATAAGTAAAGCGCGATTTGCTACAACTTGACTTAATTTTTCATTTATCCGTTTCGGGAATCACAATAAAAATCACCCTGAATTCTAAAATATCATGACATTTTTTCCCTTATTTTATGCAATGGCATTCTGACCAAGCTGGCTTATTACTCTGTATTTTTGCGCCATGAATACACCAGACGTGCCCACTCACCACCTCGTGCGTTACCTTACTCGGCACTGAATCAAAGTATTCAATGGTAAAACAGGCATCTGTCACAACCCGTCTTATAAACGACTCATTGAATGTCAATAAAGGGAGCTTAATCTTTCCAACTGTGTAAAATTTGGCATCAAACAACCCAAATAACATCGGACTGCCCCCTACCATTAACATATCAGACATTTTTTTTAGGCACATGCGATAGGAATCCAGGTCTGAGCAAATAAAATTCAGAATAAACAAACTCATGAAACAATCGGCGTTTTTCAGAATGGCGGGATATGTGGGGTTCTCTTGATTGAAATCGCATTTTAAAATCTGCTTATTAAAGCTTCTGAATTTATCTGCTGCTTCTTTACTTGTTCTGATAGAAGGAAACACAATATTTTAAGTGAGTGCATGCACAGTGGAACATAAAATAGAACTCCTGCAGTAAATAAGAATGCAATAGTTGAAGAGGTAAAAAAGGCTCAGGGCTCTATCACCTCCTTAACGCTAGTACTGGCACTCACATATGTGAGCACTAGCGCTAGGTTTAAAGAGGTTTATGCAGGCCGGCCAGATCAGGTCCCAAATGCTAGCAGGTTAAAAAATCCATTAGCGCATCGTTAATAGCACTTTCTAGCACGAGTTTACTGTACTTCGCCCTCCCTATACTTAACATGGGAAGAGCAAAGAGTATTTAGCGCTAGGATCAAGTACTAACACTAATTACGCACCGCTGCGGCTAACTGTAGAGTTAGCTACAACTCCAAGCTGGTGCTAACTGATTCCACTTCTGCAGCAATATGGAGAAATCACACCTATCATGGAGAGAGGCTGCTTATGACATTGTGCTCTGGGATGGATTTCTTCAGTCTGTGAAATCTATTCTCTAATCTTTGAGGTACGTCCAACTGGGCCATCTTGGCTGTTATTGGCAATTTGTGATTGTCAGTATCAGTTTGGGTAATTATATAACCAACCGTCAGATAATACAGCTGAATTGGTTGACCTTCCCTTTTGCAAATTCCCGAACCCAAACTGACAAGTACAACTTAGCTTTAACTCGAGGTTTATAAATTGGATCTCCGAGCCCTGACCACAAAGAGCTTCACGCTTAAAAATCAATAGTGTTTCAGCAAGTCGATGAGTAGTTTTAGAACCGTTATACAATAATAATATCTTTTACTTTATTTTTGGCATGTTTTATATATATATATATATATATTATATATATATATATATAAATATTGTATCCCAGTGGGACATCACTTTAATCTGCCAGGCCACTCCATCCTTGTCCTCAGGATTAAAGTCCTCAAAGGAAATTTTAAAGACTCTCACGAACGTAAAACATTCAGAATAAAAATTAGCAGATACTTTAACACTATAAAGGAGGGGACTAAATGCAGACTCTGGCTTTCAATGTCACGTAACATTTAGCATTGTTCCTGGTTTATGTGTTTTTTCTCTCCTTTTTTCATCTGTTTTTTATTAAGTTGTGTCATTGACTTCTTCCCTTCCATTCACTATCGTCAGATGTAGATCCTGACGCTCATCTCTGTTGTTTTATGGGACCATGATCTGTCCTGTTTGTTTAACCTTCCTGACCATACTATTCCACTATTAGTATTTACTACACCCATTCTAACCCCCCCGACCATTCTGTTGGCTCTTTAATGTTCAATTCCATGATTTTGCTCAGTATAGCTTCCAGACATGAAGAAGAGAGTTACACTTTTGGAAACTTATCTTTTAAATGTAACGTTAGTCCAATAAAAAAGGTATCACTAAGTATGCTATACTCTGGAAAAAATATACACATAAATATCAAGATGTGGAGACATTAGCTTGCATCTGTTATTGCCTGCCTTCACTTAAGGGGTTATTCAGAGAGCACCGAAATGTTACCGACATTTCGTTGCTCTTTCGTTCGCTGCACTTCGACGTGTTAAATTCGCCAACCCTGCAGTGAATTCAGCATTCACTACAGGGTCCCTGAAGTGTGGCTACTCGACCCACCGAATGCCACCAATTAACCTGCTAAATGCAGCCGCCAACCTGCCGAATGGAGCCACTGACTGTTGTACAAACCGGTGAACGCAGCCGACGATCCACTGAACACCACCGAGAGACCACCAAACACAACCAACGATCTGCCGAGCGTCACCACAAACCCGCCGAAAGCAGCCAATGACCCGCTGACCTCAGCCAAACGGACCGCCGAAGGCTGCTGAAAAAAAAAGGGTAAAAAAAAAAACGCTACTTTTAAAAGGCATTTAAAAAAACCCTAATGTCTGAAAATGCATTGAAATAATATATCAGGTCCTATGAATAACAATAAAAACGTGTGTTACAGAAAAAAAAAGGCCATTTAAAAATAAATCTGAAAAAATATTTTGATTAAAAAATCATGAAAAGTGCCAAAAAAATTCAAAAAAATTAATTAATAAAGAGACTTTTTGCTGCATATGAAAAAAATAAATGGTTGAATAAATATTTAAGAAAAACTGGGAATTTTTTACATTGAAACCTATGGGATTCGTCTGATTAAACCTGCCGAATGTAGCCACCGAAAATCAGGTCATTTCACTGACATTTCTGTGCTGTTCGGCAGTCTCTGTACAGATTAACCATTACTTCACTATGGGGAGATTCACTCTGCCGAAGGTCACCATCAATTCAAAGAGATTCTAAAAGCCACCGCACATTCGGTGACTTTTCGTTCTCTTCAATTCGGTTCCTTTTGTCGATCCCATTTCGGTGACCCTGCGGTGTATTCAGCAAACACCACAGGGTCCCCGAATTGCAGGAAAAAGCTACCGCAAACCTGACGAAAACTAACCGCAAAACCCACCGAATGCAAGCTGAAAACCCCAAAAACATCTGGATTAACCCGTCGAAAAACCCGAACAGGAGCCGATCACACGCAGCCGAAGCAGCTAAAAAGCAGTCAAGAAGCAGCTGAGACTGCAGACGAGGCAGTGAATAAATTAGCAAAACCGTTTGTATGAATGTTTGAAAATGAAACGCTGTTTGCAAAGAAACTACTGAGCGAAAATGTCTGAAATTTACATATGATCCAATGAATGATAATAAAAAGGGCTGTTACAGAAAAAATAAGTAAACTTAAAAAAAAAAATCGGACTTTTAAAAAAAATAAAAATTCCAGAAAAATGCTTAAAATATCCTAAAAAATCTATAAATAAAGAGACTCTTTACTGCAGAATTTTATAATGAATGGTTTATTAGATATTGAATTAAAACTGGAATATTTTTAACTTTGAAGCCTATGGGATTCTCCTGAATAAACCTGTCGAATGAAACCACCGAATGGCAGGGCATTAGGGGAACCTTTCACTGCTGGTTTGTGTTCTCTGAATAGCCGAAGCAGGGTTTTTTCATGGGGATTTCCACTGCCCTCGAACAGGCACCGAACAGGCACCGAATGTGCAGGCAATTCGCCAGGATTTGGCGAATTGCCTGCTCTCTGGACAGCCGAATGGCCAGGAAAGGTAACCGAATGCTGATTTTCAGCGTTTGGTTACCTTTCTCAAGCAATTCGGAGCTTCAGTAGTTTCTTTGCAAACAGCGTTTCATTTTCACACATTCATACAAACTGTTTTCCTAATTTATTCACTGCCTCTTCTGCTGTGTCGAAGGCTGCGATCGGCTCCTGTTCGGGTTTTTGAGTGTTTTCAGCGTGCATTCGGTGGGTTTTGCGGTGAGTTTTCGTCAGGTATGCGGCAGCTTTTCCCTGCAATTCGGGGACCCTGTGGTGCTTGCTGAATACACCGCAGTGTCACCGAAATGGGATCGGCAAAAGGAACCGAATTGAAGAGAATGAAAAGTCACCGAACGTGCAGAGACTTTTCGAATCTCTTTGAATAACCCTGTATGTCTCGCGTTTGTGCTTACCCCATTGTAAAGCGCTATGGAATCTGTCTGCGCTGTATAAGTACCTGTAACTGTATTTCGCTAGAAATTCACCAATATTTGGCGAATCGCTAGCTTTTTGAGTCGCTAAATGGAACAAAATTGCACCGTATGGGGAAATTGACCATTCAGTGCAATTCCGTAGTCCATTCGTTGCTCTTTGACTAACCCCTTTGGTAACATGTCACTGGATAAGATTCATATGTTTATTTATATTCCACTATTTTAAACATGTAGATCTATGCTCTCATTTCTGAAAGCCTGAAAATATTATCTGAGATTTTACCTGGGGCTGATTCCCACTTCTGGAACTATTTATTTATTTATTTATAAAGTATTTTACCGGGAAGGATACATTGAGATTTCTCTTGTTTTCAAGTATGTCCTGGGTTCAAGAACATTGAAGTGTTACAGTTACAGAAATACAAAGTAATATAATGCAAGATATTAAAAAACAACACAAATATACAGATTAACAGAAAATAAAATGTAGGAAATATAGTCACTAGGTTACATGTTTACAGGTGCATTCTGTATTGAGGTATGTTAGTAAGGAGCTCTTGAGTGACTTAAGACTGGGGGAAGATTTGATGGTGTCTGGGAGGTTATTCCATAATTGTGGTGCTCTGTAGGAAAATGAGGACCGAGCCACTGTCTTTTTGTAATGTGGTATTGCAAGTAAGGTGCTGGTCATGGATCGGAGGTTATAGGATGAGGGAGCTGCTGGGGGAAGCAGTCTATTCAGGTAGGGTGGCAGCTTCCCAGAAATGCTCTTAAACACCAGTCTGGAAAGGTGAAGGGTGTGTTTAGACTCCAGCGATGGCCAGTTTAGCTCTTTTAACATGTCACAATGGTGGGTCATGTAGTTACATTGTAATGCAAAGCGGCAGAAGGAGTTATACAATGTAGTAAGTTTCTGAAGTTGTGTTTGCGGGGCTGCTGCATACACTACATCTCCGTAATCAATAGCTGGCATAAGCATTTGTTGTACAATCTGTTTTCTTACCGTGGGGCTCAGGCAGGATTTGTTTCTGTACAGGGCACCTAGTTTGGGGTAAAGTTTAGATGAGAGTTTTTCGATGTGGGGGCAAAAGGATAGATTAGGGTCCAACCACATACCTAGATATTTGAGAGAAGTGACTGTGGTCAGTGTGCCATTTGATTTTGTCCCAACACATAGATGGGGATTTTGCAATTTGTTTAGTTTAGGTGCTGCTCCAAAGAGCATCGTTACAGTTTTGTCAGTATTTAAAAAAAGTTTGTTGTGGTTTTATTATTATTATTATTATTCTTTATTTATAAAGCGCCAGCATATTCCACAGCGCTGTACAATAAGCACAGTATAGACAGGGTTACAATACATTGAACAACATTTGACAAACAGTACAGGAGGAGATGAGGGCCCTATTCCCATAGGAACTCACAATCTGGGAGGGTTGGGGTTGGAAACAGGAGGAGAGGACTGTAAGGTGAGAGTGATTGATGGTTGCGTCAGTGAGTTGGGTGGTAGGCTTCCCTAAATAGGAATGTTTTAAGGGAGCGCTTGAAGGAAGAGAAGTTAGGGGAAAGTCTGACAGTACGAGGGAGATCGTTCCAGAGAGTGGGGGCTGCGCGTGAGAAATCCTGCAGTCTATCATGGGAAGAGGTGATGCAGGGAGAAGCTAGTCGCAGGTCACTGTTTGACCTTAGGGAGCGGGCCGGGGTGTATTTGGTGATTAGTGAGGACAGGTAGTGGGGAGCTGAGTTAGTGAGGGTTTTGTAGGTAAGGATAAGGATTTTGAACTTAATTCTGCAGTGGATGAGGAGCCAGTGAAGGGACTCGCAGAGGGGAGCGGCAGAGACAGAGCGGCGGGTGAGGTGAATTAGCCTGGCTGAGGCGTTCAGGATGGATTGTAGAGGGGAGAGGCGGGACAGAGGGAGGCCAGATAAGAGATTATTGCAATAGTCGAGTCGGGAGATTACCAGGGCGTGTATGAGTTGTCTTGTGGTGACAGCGATAAGAAATGGCCGAATTCTGGAAATATTACGCAGTTGGTATCGGCAGGAGGAGGAAAGAGACTTGATGTGGGGGATGAAGGAAAGAGCAGAGTCAAGTGTAACTCCAAGACAGCGAACTTGGTTTGATGGGGAAATGGTGATACCCTCCAACGTGATAGAGAAGTCAGGAGGTGGGGAGGCATTGGAGGGAGGAATAAGTAGGAGTTCAGTCTTTGACATGTTGATCTTTAGGTGGTGGGAGGCCATCCAGGAGGAGATGCCAGATAAACAGTCACTGACTTTTAAAAGGACAGGGGGAGAGAGATCAGGGGTAGAGAGGTAGATCTGAGTGTCATCAGCGTAGAGGTGGTAATTGAAGCCAAAGCTGTTGATGATTTTGCCCAGGGAGGAGGTGTTGATGGAAAAGAGCAGAGGACAAGGACAGAGCCTTGAGGTACACCAACAGATAGAGGCAATGAGGAGGAGGAGTTACCAGCAAAGGACACACAGAAGGACCTGTTGGATAAATAGGATTCGACCCAAGCGAGTGCAGTGTCACCGAGACCCAGAGAGTTGAGGGTCTGTAGAAGGAGGGGGTAGTCAATAGTGTCAAAAGCAGCCGAGAGGTCGAGCAGGATGAGAATATAATAGTGGCCGTGTTTTTTAGCAGTTAGGAGGTCGTTGGTGACTTTGGTGAGGGCAGTTTCAGTTGAGTGTAGGGGACGGAAGCCAGATTGCAGGGGGTCAAGTAGGGAATTGGAGGACAGGAAGAGGGAGAGGCGGTTGAAGACTAGTTTGATCCACTTTTCTACCTCTGTGAATTGTTCTTGCAGCACGGCCTCCAGCTGCGGGAGATTTGAATAGCAGGGGGCCTAGTATTGAGCCTTGGGGTACACCGCAAGTGACTGGGAGCGGGAGGGAGGAGCTGCCAGAAATTGACACATATTGTGATCGATTGGATACATATGATTGAAACCAGGTTAGCGTGCGATCACCAATGCCAGAGTTTTTAAGTTTTTCTAACAAGATGCCATGGTCTACCGTGTCAAAGGCCTTGGCAAAATCAAGGAAGATGGCTCCAGTTAGGTTTCCTTGTTCCATCCCAGCTTAGATATCATTGCAGACTTTTAAAAGGGCGGTTGTAGTTGAGTGATTTGGACAAAAGCCTGATTGATCCGGGGTTAAGTAGTTTCAATATTGATAATAATCACGTAATTGTGTGTAGACACATTTTTCCAAGATTTTTAACATTACAGGGAGCAACGATATCAAATGGTAGTTGGATACCAAAGTACTGTCACCACTTTTATGGATAGGTACCACTCTCGCAGTCTTCCAGAGTTTGGGTATGTATCCAGTCGCCAGTGATTCATTTATTAGGACTGCGACAGGATTTGCAATTGCTAGCGCACTGATTTTCAGCAGCATTGCTGTTTTTTGATCAGGTCCAGACTGGTATTTCATTTTTTGCTTACGGAGAAGTTTAGTAACGACACTGACAGGCACTGGTCTAAAACTGAATTCCTGTCTGATACAGGGACTTTGCACAGTTGGAGGGGCCTGACCTGCATGAGGCCTCTCTGATTGCATGTCATTTCCTAGCTTGGCAATCAAAGTGGTGGAGCAGCCAACAAAATAATCATTAAAAGCATTTGCTACATCTAGGGGGTATTGCAGGGTTTGGTTGTTTACTTTGACAGCAGCCGGCTGGGAGTAGACTGGGGGTGCTTGTATGTTACTTATGGTTCTCCAAAAGTTTCTAGGGTTTGATATGTCATTGTTTAGATTTTCATTGAAGTAATGGGCATTGGCCATTTTTGTTTGTTTTGTGCATTCATTCCAGCATTTTCAGTATTCGTAGTGATCGTTCATGGAACCAGTACTCTTGAAGTTTGACCATAGTGAATCTCTAAACTGGTACATTAGTGTAAGATCAGCTGTAACCCAGGGGAGATGGGTCCCTTTTACTCGCACTTTATGCAGCGAGACATGGGAATTCCAGACTTGCAGGAGCTCAGACTGAAAGTATTCAACTGCACAGTCTAGGTTTGGGATTAGGTTTAGCCTGTACCAGGGGAGCTGTTTGAGATCACTTAGGAAGGATTCAAGAATAAATTTCTTGAAAGACCTGGTGGTTATTACCTTTGGGGGAGATTTCAAGGCCTTTATTTTGCGCATGCAGTACACTAGACAATGGTCACTAAAGCTATTAGCAAGAATGCCTGCCTCCTGTATTCTATCAGGAGATGAGGAGAGAATCCAGTCCAGCAAGGTATGGTTAGGGCTTTTCATATTAATGCGAGTGGGGGAGGAGATTAATTGAGTTAGCTGCAAAGTTTTAAACAGTGAGCAGTGTTTATTGTTTTTAGGATTTAGCCAATCTGTATTAAAATAGCCGAGGACCAGCAGTTCAGTTTTTTGGTTTTGGGCAAGTAGGTTATTAAGGATTTGAGATATGTCAGAGAGGGAGTGCAGTGGAGAGCTCGGTGGATGAAAGAACCCAGCAACAATGATTGATTTACTGATTGGGATCTCAATTAAACCAGAGAGGAAATCAAAGGTGACAGGAGAGCTAGAAGTCTGTAAGGGGGTGAACTTTATGGACTCCTCAACATAAATAACAATTCCCCCTCCTCTCTTTGCTCTGTCCTTTCTATAACATGAATACCCCTGTATTGATATGGCAGAGTCTGGTACTTTTGGGGTTAACCATGACTCCATGAGCACAATGATTTTGGGTTTGTAATAGCAACACCAAGCCTGAAGCTCATTCAATTTAGGGAGTAAACTTCGGATGTTACAGTGCACAAATGAGAGGCCTTTTTTAGTGGGGAGACTAAAGGTTGTGTCAGCTATAGGACCAGGGTTAGATTCCACATCGTTTGCCAGGGAAAGTAGCAGAATGAATAGAAATTTGGACAGAGTTTTCTTTTGGTAATAATGTAATTGCACAGTATTACATCTCTGTGTGGGGGTAGGAGGGCTGGATTTTAGCACTCTCCACCAGCACTCAGCTGACAGGTTAGAAGAACCAAGTAGGCTGGGGTGTATAGGGACTTGATTTTCATCCTGGGGCAATTGGAAAGGTGTATAGAGGGCGAGGGTAGCTTTGGAGAGAAGGGAGGAGAGAGAAAAGAGAAGCAGTATTGGTATATACATTATAGAGAAAGGTGGGGGTGAGAGTAGTTGGGTGGGCGAGAGTAAGTGTGGGAGAGTAGAGGAAGCAGGGATTTAATGAGGGAATTTAGTGCAGCTGCGTAAGGAGTGTGATAGGAGGGTATAAATCAAATGAAAACCGTAGGGTGGGAACAAAGTCCAGGAGAAGCCAGAATGAGTTGCTGACTAAGTCTGATGGGTGAGGAAGCGATGAAAGAATGTTTGGTTGCTGGGAAAAATTACTTAGTGATATGTAGAAGAAACTATGGACATCATTATCATTGGTTGAAAATCTCTTTACATCCATCACGGACGCATCGTCGGCTCTCAAAATAATGACTTCACTTAAAATTTCAATGTTCGGAATCAAATGCAAAAGATTTGGACTACAAGAAAAGCCAATCACAACAGCACCTCTTATGCTACCTGCAGAAAACAAAAATGAACGTAGAAGTAAAAATGCACATACATGACACACATTATGTTGTTAATACAATGGAAAATCGACCCTATTGTTACATAGGAACCTCGACCCTCCTTGAGTCGATATATCTATGTTTGTTAACGTTATCTAGGCCTTGTGACTGCCGGTCTTTTGGCTCGCTATTTGGTGGCCTATATTTCAATATCAGGACACAGAAATGAGACACAAACTGACAGGGTTATTCAGAGAGCGGTGAAAAGCAGGAGAATGACTGGAGAATGGAAAAATTATAGGTCAAAATAGCCAAACCAGAAAAATTCTCCCATTCATCTCACTTTCCAAATCGGCTATTTTGACCTAGAATTTTCCATTCTCCAGTCCTTCTCCTGCTTTTCACCTTTCTCTGAATAACCTTGATAATCAGGGTTATTCAGAGAAAGGTGAAAACCAGGAGAACTGGCAGAAGAGAAAATTCTAGACCAAATAGAAGATTTGGAAAGTGAGATGAATGGGAGAATTTTTCTGGTTTGGCTATTTTGACCTAGAATTTTCACTGCTCCTGCCAATTCTCCTGAGTTTCACCTTTCTTTGAATAGACCTGAATGTGATTTCAAAACTATGCGCTCACTCGGACCTTGCACACATCTTTTATTGAAACGACAAGAGGAGGGGAAGATAGTTACAAAACAAGACTTGCATGTGCGTAGATTTCTTGGCCCTGTCTATAGTAGCTCTTGTGACATATTTTAACAGTACGTGATGTGCCACAAGAACGAGGCCGAGCAGCTGTCTGTTTCAATTTGTTGCAAGCGAGGGGAAGTGGCGGATCTCACCACCCTCTCCACCGCTGGATGGGAGCCTGTCAATTGGAGGTAAGTATGGGATTTAATGAGGGGTGGAGTGAGCGTGTTATGTGATTTTGCAATTGTGTAATGTTACATGTTATGTTACGTGTGATGTTACGTGTGTTGTTATGTGATGTTACGTGTGACGTTATGTGATGTTACGTGTGATGTTATCAGGGTTATTCAGAGACAAATTGGCCCCGAAATTGCACCGAACAGTGACTTTCCCCGTATGGTGCAATTTCGTGGCCATTCAAAAAGTTGGCAGTTTGCCAAATATTGGCGAATTGCCAGCGAAATACGATGTCTGTTCGTCAGCAGTGAAATCCCCATAGAGAAGCAATGGTTAATCTATTCACAGACATCGAAGAGCAGAGAAAGGCCCTGCTGTTCACTGGTTTCATTCGGCAGATTTAATCAGGCGAATCCCATAGGTTTCAATGCTAAAACAATTCCCCGTTTTTATAAAATATTTATTGAACTGTTTATTTTTTTTTCATTTGCAGCAAAAAGTTTCTATATTTATTATTTTTCCCGTTTTTTTTTTTAATCCCTTAAGGACCGCTGACGTACCCTGTACGTCCTGTCCACGGGTCTCCCTTAGACCTGCGGACGTACAGGGTACGTCAGCGGCGCCTAACCCCCCTCCCGCCCGATACTTACCTCCCTTGCTGGATCCCTCGGCGATCTGGCAGGGAGGAAGCCTGCCCATGTGATTTACATGGGCCGGCGAGGTTGATGACGTTGCCACGCTGCGTGGTGACGTCATCAGCAGGTGTCCCCATTCAAATCAATGGATGGGGGGCTCCTTCGGAGCCCTCTATCTCCCCGACCATTGAAGCTAGCGAGATGCTTTTTGCACCGCTGAAAAGGTGAGAGTCTCCCCTTTTCAGCGGTGTATAGCATTAACCATTTCGCCGCCAAATCGTGTTTCGGCGCTAATTGGCGCCAAAATGCGATTCGATCCTTGAGGGGGCTGACATCTTGGATGTCAGCCAAGCCTCCAGGTCCCCCCCACCCACTGACAACCTCACCACATGTGTGAGGATGTCAGTGGGCCAGTTAACCATCTAGCTGCCATGTAGAGATAAGGGGATCCTAAGCATCTCAAAATAATTAGCACAAAATGGTCAGAATGAGCGCAGCGCACATAGGCGAACTGGCTCAGCAGTGAAGGGGTTAAAAAGCAAAAACATGTAAAAATTGGGTATTTCTAGTCTCGGGACAAAATTTTTAAACTATTTAGCTGGGGTCTCTTTTGGTGGTTGTAGATTTTGGGGATTAAATTACGAAAAAGTGTGTTTTTACCAGTTTTTTCATCATATTTCATATTTTTTATAGTAAATTATTCGATATGATGGAAATAATGGTATTTCTAGAAAGTCCATTTAATGGCGGGGAAAAACGGTGTATAATATGTGTGTGTTGCATAAACGAGTAAGAGGAAAATTTGACCTAAACACTAACAGCACTGAAACGTAAAAACAGCAGCGGTCACTAAAGGACGGAAAATGGCGTTTTTTGTTGTCTGTAACAGACCTTTTTATTATTATTATTCATAAGACCTTATATATTAATTCCAGGCATTTTTGTGCTGTAGTTTTTTGCAAATGCATTTTACAAGTTGCAGTGTTTTTTTGGGGGGGGGGGTTTAACCTGTTCGCCGGCTTGTCGGCTTTTTCCCACGGCTGGTCGGCGCTGTTCGGTGGGTCGTCTGCTTCTTTTGTATCAATTCGGCAGTTTTGTGGCAGATCGTAAGATGCATTTGGTGGGTTTTCACAGTTTTTTTTAATTGATTCAGTGTTTTTCCTTGGTTTTGCTGATCGATTTGACGGGTTTCCGGCGGGTTTTCTAATTGATGCAGCGATTTTGCTGCGTTTTTTTGGATGCGTTCGGCAGCTCGTTCGCTGCCCTTTGGGTAATGTACGATGAATGCTGAATTCACCACAGGGTCGGTGAATTTGACTCGCCGAAGTGCGGGGAACAGGAGAGCACCAAAATGTCTGTGACATTTCGGTGCTCTCTGAATAACCCTATATGCGTAATATAATGTGTAATGTTACGTGTAATGTTAGGTTTTTTCTGGTTGTTTTGTCCTACCCTTTCTACAGCACTGTGGAATACAGTATGTTTGCGCTTTATAAATAATTGTGACTGTAAATTGATTTCATGTGTTCAACTATTTTAAGGAAGGTCATGGAAAGGATTTTCTTAAATATATGATCAACAGCATTTTTAAATATCAACTCTACAGTATATTTATATGATGAGAAAACTAGTCTGTCCTAGAAAACAGCTACATACATGCAGCCTGATGCTAGTCTGCGGAATATATTAATATACAGTATATATAATTAAAAAGTCTGTTACAAAATGAAAACAAGGGTTATAAAAAAAATCGGGAATCAAAAATTTCATCTGAAAAATACAAAAAGGTGTTCTTAAAAAAGTAAATGAATTAAAAGGCATTTTTCTGAAGATGAAAACAATAAACAGATGAATAATATTAACGGAAAAAAAGGATAATTTTTTTTTAACGTTGAATCCTTCGGGATTCGCTTGTTTAAACCCGTCATACTAAATCACTGAAAATCAGGGCTTTTCACCAACACTTCGGGGCAGTACGGCGTACTGCGAACAGATTAGCTATTACCTATCTATGGGATGATTTCGCTGTCACCAAAGGATGCAAAACTGTGGGGAATTGCACCGCATTTCGCTGTCAATTCACCAGTATTTGGTGAACTGGCAGCTTGGTGAATAGACGAACTACCATTAAATTGCACCGTATGGTGAAATTCAACATTCGGCGGCCTTCGGTGGCAGGTTCGGTCCTTTCTAAATAAACCCTTGAAACTGTATCAAAGTTGTACCAAAACCATATCTTTTCCAAATTCAGCTGCCGATTTCTTTAATGGATATATAAAAAGCTCTTCAAGAATTACAGGATCAGATGATGGAGGAAGATATATTTTAAAGAACTGGTTCATCTCAACCGTGTGATAGTTTTTCACTCCTCAGGGATCCATGGCGATAGATGTGTTGGACTGATGCCGTGATCTCTCGCACTAGATTCTTATATGGTAAGAAATAAATGATCACAAGTTATCAAAGGACAGAACAGGTAAATAACCCATTAACCAAGTCACCTGTTGGTAAACATGTTTTGTGTTCTTGATAATTTTTAGCAATTAAACCTAAAATGAACCTTCAGACAATTTTGACAACGTCTCATGTGGACCAAGAAGCAAGTTGATACAGAATAATAATGAATAACGTTGATGGCCATGAGCCTCGTGATGAGGCACCAGTGAAATAATGTAAGTTACAAGGAGGTTCTGAGGAGGTGTGGTTTAATGGTCTCTTATCCTTTGCTACAATATTTGCCTTTGTGACTCGGGAGCCGCCATAGGGGTCTCAGCATTGCTTCTCTGCACCAGAGTGCAGAAGCCTGTAGATGTCCCATGTGATGTGATGTGGTGGCACCTGACATCTACTCATTCAAGGCTGCTCAATGCCAACATAATGTCCCTACAATACGCTTTGAAGAAGCAAATGTTGCTGTGTTTTGAGATTTATCTTTTGTGGCCGTAGCGTTTGTCATAGCGTCCGCACTGTCATCAGCTTTTTGCATAGCAGTGGTATGAGTTACCACCGATGAGCTTCCAGGACCATGGAACAGGGAGATTTTGAAGACCACTGCTCTCAAGGAAGTTCCAGGTCTCCTGTTGCAAATGGTCTTGGTCAAATGAACCAAATGACCTTTCGGACTGGTTTACCTCAAACCCTCAGGAGGGCAACTAAAGACTTTCAGGGTTATCCAAAGAGATTCGAAAAGTCACCGCACGTTCGGTGACTTTTCGTTCTCTTCAATTCGGTTCCTTTTGCCGATTGCATTTCGGTGACCCTGCGGTGTATTCAGCAAACAGCACAGGGTCCCCGAATTGCAGTGAAAAGCTGCCGTAAACCTGACGAAAACTAACCGAATGCACGCTGAAAACAAGCAAAAACATCTGGATTAACCTTCGAAGAGGAGCCGAACAGGAGCCGAAAAGGAGCCGAATCACACAGAGCCGAAGCAGCTGTGAAGTAGAGGAGGCAGTGAATAAATTAGAAAAACCATTTGTATGAATCTGGGAAAAAGAAACGCTGTTTGCAAAGAAACTACTGAGCGAAAATGTCTGAAATTTTCACAGGAGGTCCAGGGAATGATAATAAAGAGGGCTGTTACAAAATAAATAAGTAAACTGAAAAAAAAAAAAAAAAAAAATCGGACTTTTAATTTTTTTTTAAAAAATTCAGAAAAATGCTTAAAGTATCCTAAAAAATCTATAAATAAAGAGACTTTTTGCTGCAGAATTTTATAATGAACGGTTTATTAGATATTGAATTAAAACGGGAATATTTTTAACATTGAAGCCTATGGGATTCTCCTGAATAAATTTGCCGAATTAAACCACCGAATGGCAGGGCATTAGGGGAACCTTTCACTGCTGGTTTGTGTTCTCTGAATAGCCGAAGCAGTGCTTTTTGATGGGGATTTCACTGCCCTCGAACAGGGACCGAACAGGCACCGTATGTGCAGGCAATTCGCCAGGATTTGGAGAATTGCCTGCTCTCTGGATAGCCGAATGGCCAGGAAAGGTAACCGAACGCTGATTTTCAGCGTTCGGTTACCTTTCTCAAGCAATTCGAATCTCTTTGGATAACCCTGCTAGTCTTTCCTTTTGTGTTTTGTTATCTCTCGCCTTCCCCACTCCTTATTGTGAGGAGCTTTGGCAACTGCTGATGTGATAGGTGTGATGGTATGATGAGGGTTAGCATTTAGGTTTGTATCAAGGTTGCGTTTAGGGTTACTATTTGCACTTGTTTAAAATTGGGATTAGGGTTACTTTTTAGAACTAGAGTTAGAGTTAGTATCAGAGTTATTATAAAGACTAGGGTTAGTGTTACTCGTTATACTTGTTTAAGGATTTGGGTTATAGTTATGGGGTTCTATTTGTATATGGTTTAGGATTTGGTTTATAGATGGGGTACTATTTGTATTTGATTTAGGCTTATAATTAGCATTAGTGAGAGTATTGGGTTTAGTCTTACTTTTTCTGCTTCTTTTAGGATAATAGTCAGGGTAATTTTACAGTTAGGGTTAGTGTTAGTATTAGGATTAATGTTAGTATTCGGGTTAGTTAGTATTAGGGTTTGGATTACTTTTAGAGTTAAGGCTTAAGGTCTAGGTTAAGGGTGTAGGTTTTGTGATGTCACAGTGCAGCACATTCAAGTACAATTATTATGAATAAGATCCTACTAAATTACTTAAAACCTTACATCACATATCAAACAGCATTTAAAGATGATAATTGTCACGGAACGGACATGAGAGCTCTTTTCAGCGAGCCACAGGATTAAAGACTGAACCCTTTTTAAAGACCATTTTTCCTGTTTTAGTTTTGGTTTTGCGTGTGAGCCTATGGACCTCTTATTTTATTGCTAGATGTGGTTTTATTGGTGTAATGTAATAAAAATTTACCCTGTATGATGTGACTGTAAAAGTATGAAAGAAACCGTTTGTATGTGTTTTTCCCCGTCGCCATTTTGCTCATCCCAGCATGGTTTCACAGAACAAAGGATCTCATGCCCCAAAATGGAGGAGGCAGCGGGCCAGAGGATTGGAGGCTTTTCCAAGACCTCATCCGCCTAATCCCCTGGACAATGGGGAAGCCTGAAAGGGCAAGATAGAGGATACAGCAAGCCAGCTGATTGGAGGCTTTTCCAAGACCTCATCTGCCTAATCCCTGGACAATGGGAAGGTTGAAAGGGACCTGATAGGGAACAGGAGGCTGGGAAAGGAGCCAATCAGTGCTGGTTGTGTGGGTGGGGGAGTTGGTAATCTGTTTGTGTGAAGTTGTATAAATGACCCTGTTGAAACCCATAAAATTCACAGCCACGTCTGGTGTCTTCATTTCAGAGCTACAATCACTATTGCAGGAGACACTCAGCGGTCTCCTGCATCACCACTCAACCCAGGAACGGGATCCCCAAGGCAACACTGCACCATCTCTCCAGACGCCGGACCAACGCCATTTCATCCTCCAGGCTGCTCGAGACACCGAGTGCCGTGCCACTCGGTAGTCGGGCCGGACGCCATCAAAGGGGGGGTCAGATAGAGCAGGACCGCAGGCGGACTTCCATCCCGCCGCATTGGTGGCAAGCAGTGAGGATAGGCTCTCTGAACCCCCAGCCCCCAGAAAAAGCACTCAGCATGGCAGGGTACGCCAACTACAAAAAAGACACCCTGCGGGGCATCCTGGAGAGCCGAGGAGGCACCCCGGGCTCAAAAAGTAAAGCCGCCCTGATCGAGGAACTGCAGGAAATGGACCAGGGAGCCGTGGGCACGCCAACCTTACCACCCACCCAGACATTGGTCCCAGAAGATCCCTTCCAAAGGAAAGTGCGGCAGCGGCTAGCCCTCTTCGGAGCCGTCCCGTCAGAAGCCGCTATACACAACGCCATCCAGGAGATCCGGCAGGAAGAGGAGCAAGAGAAGGACCGTCAGCATGAGCTGTGGATGGCGGTGCTCTGAGCAAAAAGGACTGAATACCCTGCCCCTGAACCCTACCCCGTAGAACCCTGGTTCGAGGTTGACAGCTCGACTGGAGCTTCATCCAGGGAATCTACACCCCCCAGCGATACTTCTTTTTGGATTTACAGCTCACCTGGAGTTTTAGTTGAGGAAACCGCACATCTCAGTGACCCTTGGATGGAGGCTTACAGCCCGCCTGGAGCTGCATCCGAGGACGCCACACCCCCCATCGAGTGGTGGTGCCACTGTTCCAGCACCCTCGCAGACACGAGGGCTGAATTCCCGAGAAGGCTACAGGAGGGCCTGGATCGGTATCATGGATCTACAGTTGAGCCCTCTGGGCCCGAGTGGCGGGACGAGATCTGCCAAGAACTCTGGTATGAGGCACTGTACCATGAAAGGGACTACCATGGTGTCAATGTTCCCTCCGACGCTGCCATCTACCAAGTGCAGTACAATGCCAGAGCAGAATTCCTGAAAGGCCGACCCCCAGAGGAGAGGGAGGCAGAGCTCCAATACCTGGTTCAGTAGGAGATCGCACTGGATGCCACTTACCAGGCGTCCCAGTGGTTAATAGGGCCCCTGCTACCCCGCACCATCGACGGCGCCTCCACCGCAGGCCTCCACTACGGCGGCACAGGGCTGCTATACGAAAGGATGGCCAACGACCCCGGGTTTGGAGAAGAGTTGGAGTGGCGGTTGGAGGAGATACTGGAACGCCGGGAAGAGGAACTCTCATACGAGAGCAAGGACTTCGAGATAGAGGAACTGGAGTTCCTGGTAGAGCGTGAATGGGAGCTTCAGAAGGCCTACAGAAGGTTGTTGGACGACGCTCCGCAGTCAGGCCTAAGCCCCATGACCTGGGACTGTCTGGCCGAAGAAGCATACAGTCCAAGGGACAAGGATGTATTGGAGCCCGAGATGCTCCCATGGGTCCCCGTCGTGACCACAGTAGACGAGCCGGCCAGGTCGGAAGAAGCACGGCAGGTGCCAAGTGACCAGAATGGGCCTCGTAAAGGGTCCGAGTGGCCCAGAGAGGAAGTTATCCTCCCGCCCCCGCAAGATGACACTGTGCCAGTGTCCGCTTACCCAGCAGAAGAGCTGGCAACGGGGCAGAGTGCTGGCCTCTGCCCATCCTCCACCATCTGCCCCGAGGAGCAGAAGGGGGATTATTATTATTATTATTATTCTTTATTTATAAAGCGCCAGCATATTCCGCAGCGCTGTACAATAAGCACAGTATAGACAGGGTTACAATACATTGAACAACATTTGACAAACAGTACAGGAGGAGATGAGGGCCCTATTCCCGTAGGAACTCACAATCTGGGAGGGTTGGGGTTGGAAACAGGAGGAGAGGACTGTAAGGTGAGAGTGATTGATGGTTGCGTCAGTGAGTTGGGTGGTAGGCTTCCCTAAATAGGAACGTTTTAAGGGAGCGTTTGAAGGAAGAGAAGTTAGGGGAAAGTCTGACAGTACGAGGGAGAGCGTTCCAGAGAGTGGGGGCTGCGCGTGAGAAATCCTGCAGTCTATCATGGGAAGAGGTGATGCGGGGAGAAGCTAGTCGCAGGTCACTGTTTGACCTTAGGGAGCGGGCCGGGGTGTATTTGGTGATTAGTGAGGACAGGTAGTGGGGAGCTGAGTTAGTGAGGGTTTTGTAGGTAAGGATAAGGATTTTGAACTTAATTCTGCAGTGGATGGGGAGCCAGTGAAGGGACTCGCAGAGGGGAGCGGCAGAGACAGAGCGGCGGGTGAGGTGAATTAGCCTGGCGGAGGCGTTCAGGATGGATTGTAGGGGGAGAGGCGGGACAGAGGGAGGCCAGATAAGAGATTATTGCAATAGTCGAGTCGGGAGATTACCAGGGCGTGTATGAGTTGTTTTGTGGTGACAGCGGTAAGAAATGGCCGAATTCTGGAAATATTACGCAGTTGGTATCGGCAGGAGGAGGAAAGAGACTTGATGTGGGGGATGAAGGAAGGAGCAGAGTCAAGTGTAACTCCAAGACAGCGAACTTGGTTTGATGGGGAAATGGTGATACCCTCCACCGTGATAGAGAAGTCAGGAGGTGGGGAGGCATTGGAGGGAGGAATAAGTAGGAGTTCAGTCTTTGACATGTTGATCTTTAGGTGGTGGAGGCCATCCAGGAGGAAATGCCAGATAAACAGTCACTGACTTTTGAAAGGACAGGGAGAGAGAGATCAGGGGTAGAGAGGTAGATCTGAGTGTCATCAGCGTAGAGGTGGTAATTGAAGCCAAAGCTGTTGATGATTTTGCCCAGGGAGGAGGTGTAGATGGAAAAGAGCAGAGGACCAAGGACAGAGCCTTGAGGTACACCAACAGATAGAGGCAATGAGGAGGAGGAGTTTCCAGCAAAGGACACACAGAAGGACCTGTTGGATAAATAGGATTCGACCCAAGCGAGTGCAGTGTCACCAAGACCCAGAGAGTTGAGGGTCTGTAGAAGGAGGGGGTGGTCAACAGTGTCAAAAGCAGCCGAGAGGTCGAGCAGGATGAGAATAGAATAGTGGCCGTGTTTTTTAGCAGTTAGGAGGTCGTTGGTGACTTTGGTGAGGGCAGTTTCAGTTGAGTGTAGGGGACGGAAACCAGATTGCAGGGGGTCAAGTAGGGAATTGGAGGACAGGAAGAGGGAGAGGCGGTTGAAGACTAGTTTTTCTAAAAGCTTTGATGTGAAGGGAAGCAGGGATACAGGGCGGTAGTTGGATGGAGGGTTGGGATCGAGGGATGGTTTCTTTAGTAAAGGGGTAACTAGAAGAGCTGGCAACCGGACAGAGTGCCGCCGCCGCCGGCCTCTGCCCAACCTTCACCACCTGCCTCGGGGAACAGAAAGAGGATACACCTGGGCTGCTTATTCCGCAGCCACTGACCCCACCGGAGATGGAGGACGCCATTCTCCTGCCCGGGGACCCTTCCTCGGCCTTGAACCCCCCAGCCGACACGCTGGCAATGGGGCAGAGCCTGTTTCAACTCTGCCCATCTCCACACCCCTTTGGACCGGAGGCCCCATGCAGCCACTGTTTTTTCCAACGGCTGACCAGGGCACTCGGGGCGCGTGCATTTAGCACCCGTTTTTCCCGGGTGCGCGATACCTCCGGAGGTGGTACAGGCGGTACCCCTCCCCGACCACAGGACCCTTATTCCGGAGGGGGTATCCCCAAAGACTTGTACCCCCAACACACCAGGCACTGCCGCAAGGACAAATGGAGAAGCCTGGTGGCTCGCCTCCTTCCCACAGACTATGGGCCACAAAGACTGCTCCGACTTCCCCGAGTCGACCCATGTGGGTCCAACCGTGTCCGTCGGACTCTAGAAGGGGGGAGTAATGTCATGGAACGGACATGAGAGCTCTTTTCAGCGAACCACAGGATTAAAGACTGAACCCTTTTTAAAGACCATTTTTTCCTGTTTTCGTTTTGCGTGTGAGCCTATGGACCTCTTATTTTATTGCTAGATGTGGTTTTATTGGTGTAATGTAATAAAAATTGTTAAAGTATGTAAAAGTATGAAAGAAACCGTTTGTATGTGTTTTTCCCCGTCGCCATTTTGCTCATCCCAGCATGGTTTCACAGAACAAAGGATCTCATGCCCCAAAATGAAGGATGCAGCTGGCCAGAGGATTGGAGGCTTTTCCAAGACCTCATCTGTCTAATCCCCTGGACAATGGGGGAGCCAGAAAGGGCAAAATAGAGGATACAGCAAGCCAGCTGATTGGAGGCTTTTCCAAGATCTCATCTGCCTAATCCCTGGACAATGGGAAGGCTGAAAGGGACCTGATAGGGAACAGGAGGCTGGGAAAGGAGCTAATCAGTGCTGGTTGTGTGGGTGGGGGAGTTGGTAATCTGTTTGTGTGAAGTTGTATAAATGACCCTGTTGAAACCCATAAAATTCAGTTCACTGTTTTAAAGCATACAGCCACGTCTGGTGTCTTCATTTCAGAGCTACAATCACCATTGCAGGAGACACTCAGCGGTCTCCTGCATCACCACTCAACCCAGGAACGGGATCCCCAAGGCAACACCGCACCATCTCTCCAGACGCCGGACCAACGCCGTTTCATCCTCCAGGCCGCTCAAGACGCTGAGTGCTGTGCCACTCGGTAGTCGGGCCGGACGCCATCAAAGGGGGGGTCAGATAGAGCAGGACCGCAGGCGGACTTCCATCCCGTCACAATAATGAAACCAGTGGTCTTGTTCAGTGAATGTTCAACAAAATAAATGTGTCACTCGATGTAGTCATATGTCTCTATTAAAACAGAATTAAGATGTGTGTATGTACATAGACTGTTCTCACAGACTGGACACCCGGGAGCTGCCAATACAAACATTACTGGTGTTTTCTTAATCTGCTCAAACTATGTGGCGTCCCTGTTGGCATAGGCTGGCACTGTCGGGAACCATGGTAAGGGGCACAGATGAAGAATGGGAGGACCATTGGTTGGGCTGACGGTCTAAAACCTTGATCCCTTTTCTCTGTGTCTCTGTTGCAAGCCAGCTCCCTTCATGCCTTCCCTATCTGCAGCCCTTGGTGAACCCTGCATATAATCAAAGCCATGATTTTCTTGTACCTCCTATAGGAGACCACATGATTCAGACTTGCTAGCTCCATGTTGTGGACATCCTAATGAATGGTGTGGCACTAATGACTCAGGGCTCCTGTAAGCTAATTCATGGTGTGCTTCGAGCTCTGTCTGCAGTCCAGACTTTGTAACCTGTGCTGCCCAACCTTCTTGTGTCTCCCTGTTGATTACATCCTCCTCCAGTCCATTGCTGTACCACCCAACCTCCTTGTGTGCTGTCTGTTCCTGTGGCATGGAGCCTCTGGGCAACCCCAGCGTGGGACATGCTGCTCGGAGTCACGCTGGCTCTATACATCATGTCGATGGAGAAACCACGCTCGGTGCTCTCTCAGTTTCTGCACCTGCTTGTGCTGCAACCAGAAGGGGATGTTGGCTCTCCTGACACAATCTCCTTCCTCTGAGACATCAGATTCTGCCAGATTCTGAAATAAGGAAGAATCTGAAATACAGAATGCTCGGGGTCTTGAGCGTTCCAGATAAGGGATGTTCAACCTGAATTTTATAATCTGCATATCACTTCTTGAGGCTACATGTCTGCTTCATCCAATGACCACAGGGTTCCGATCCCCCGCCATCGAGCTTAAAGTGGAGTTGCCCATTTTTTAAACCGCCAGCTGATTAGTTGTTCTTTTTAGTATTAAAAGAATCTGGCCTATCATTTTTTTTCTTTTTTTATATTTTAGGATATATCCCATCACTGTCCAGTTCGACAATTTTATGGCCAATTCCTCATGTTGGTATGGGGCATTATTCGATGCGTATGATCACTTTGTATCATTGACTGACATCAGACCATGTGTATTCATTATTTTTTTATTATATGAGGCTAACAAATGCATTTGTATACACCCGCAGCAATGAGCAATATGTGATGTAACATGTGACCTTACTGCCATTGGCGCAAATAATCACAAACATACGTTTGATTGCTCTGTATCATGAACCAAACAGTATAGATGGGAACCTAGAGGGTGAACAAGCATAAAAAGTTTACCCAGCAGACACCCACGCAGTTCTCATCTAATAATCGCAGACCCGTGCAGAAACAAGTAGCTGTTTTTTTACAGGACAAGATCCTGCGTTTAGAAGAGAAATATAAATATTTGTATTTTAAAGCACAAATAATTGGCAGTTTACTCCTTATCATCAGCACTAAAACATTTTTTTGTTTGATTTCCTTTCTGGTACTATTGAGATCCCATTCAGTTAAACAATTATTGTTGTTGGATTCTACCGCCCACCAAGTTCCCCAGTGCAATCCCTTTCTGACATAACCCAAATTCTTAGTCGCTCAAAACCAAAAAAAGCGAACTGCTGGTCCTCGGCGACTTTAATGTTGATTGGCTGAATCCTAAAAACAATAAACACTGCTCACTGTTTAAGGCTTTGCAGCTAACACAATTAATCTCCTCCCCCACTCGCATTAATATGAAAAGCCCTAACCACACCTTGCTGGACTGGATTCTCTCCTCATGTCCTGATCGAATACAGGAGGCAGGCGTTCTCGCTAACAGTTTCAGTGATCACTGCCTAGTGTACTGTGTGCGCAAAATAAGGGCCATAAAATGTCCACCAAAGGTAATAATCACCAGGTCTTTCAAGAAATTTAATCTTGAATCCTTCCTAAATGATCTCAAACAGCTCCCATGGTACAGACTAAACCTAATCCCAGACCTGGACTGTGCAATTGAATACTTTCAAGCCGAGCTCCTGAAAGTCTGGAACACCCATACCCCACTGCGCAAAGTGCGAGTAAAAGGGGCTCATCTCCCCTGGGTTACAGCTGACCTCACGCATATGTACCAGCTTAGAGACTCCCTGTGGTCAAAGTTCAAGAGTACTGGATCCATGAACGATCACTGTGAATACCGAAAATGCCGGAATGAATGCACAAAACAAACAAAAATACTTCAATGAAAATTTAAACAATAACATATCAAACCCCAGAAATTTTTGGAAAATCATAAGTAACATACAAGCACCCCCCAGCCACTCCCAACCAGCTGCTTTAAAAGTAAACAACCAAACTGTACAACACCCCCTAGATGTAGCAAATGCTTTTAATAATTATTTTGTTGGATGCGCCACCACCCTGATTGCTAAGCTAGTGTCAGGATACAGGTTCCGGGGCAGCAAGGTCAAGCCAATATGCAATGAATGGGATCTTACAAGGCAGATAGATTTATATAAACAGATTTATTGAGAGCATGAAAGGAATGACTAAAGGCTATAACAATATAGGAAGGGTATGCAACATAAGGAGAATGCTGAGTAAAGGATATCAATGGGTAACTGAAGTTATAGATAAATAATAGGCAGGAATGGTAGACTAGAACTAAAGATAAAATAGCTCTATAAGAATGAAGCAAACGCAGATAATGAACAGGGAGAAATATATAACATATATGACAATGGATTAGTAAGGAATCAGGGAGGATATATTATTTATGCAGATTGCAGGTATAGGCAGAATATAGGGAGAGACCTAGTGAGGATAATGGAGGAAGTTCTTAAGAAAAATAGGAAACGAGCAGAGAATTAGTTGTAGGCTGAGAGTCCTGGGGAATGCAGAGGGTTCTGTATCTAGAGGGGTCCTGGGTACGTAGAACAGCGGGTTTGAGGATTCTGCAGGATAGTGGGTTAAGGATTCTGCAGGATGCAGGGCAGCGGGTTTGAGGATTCTGCAGGATAGTGGGTTAAGGATTCTGCAGGATGCAGGGCAACGGGTTGATGATTCTGAGGAGTCGACAACAGGAGATCTTTAAACGGGTCTGCAGCAGAAGGTCTTTAACAGAAACTGTGGTAGAAGGTCTTTAACAGGAACTGTGGTAGAAGGTCTTTAACAGGAACTGTGGTAGAAGGTCTTTAACAGGAACTGTGGTAGAAGGTCTTTAACAGGAACTGTGGTAGAAGGTCTTTAACAGGAACTGTGGTAGAAGGTCTTTAACAGGAACTGTGGTAGAAGGTCTTTAACAGGAACTGTGGTAGAAGGTCTTTAACAGGAACTGTGGTAGAAGGTCTTTAACAGGAACTGTGGTAGAAGGTCTTTAACAGGAACTGTGGCAGAAGGTCTTTACCAGGAACTGTGGCAGAAGGTCTTTACCAGGAACTGTGGCAGAAGGTCTTTACCAGGAACTGTGGCAGAAACTGGTGTTCAGGACAAGACTGGTTTAGCTCCTTCCAGCTTGGAGATTCCAAGGCAATGAAAAAGCATTGAGCTTCAGGTGTGGCTGAGTTTTAAGCATGGAACATTCAGCTAAATTATACAAACACCTGTGCGCTGTATGCTGGAGGTGAGTCTTGGCAATTACTCCTGAAAGCTTACTATGAGCCAGCACTAGGTTTTTTATTACGCCGGCGGCGACGCTCCTTACAGCTAGGAAATGACACGCAATCAGAAAGGCTGCACGCAGGTCAGGACCCACCAACAGTGCAAAGACCCCATAACCCAGAGAAATTCAGTTTTAGGCCAGTGCCTGTCAGTGCCATCACTAAACTTCTCCGTAACCAAAAAATGAAATACCAGTCTGGACCTGATCAAATCCCAGCAATGCTGCTGAAAATCAGTGCACCAGCAATTGCAAAACCTGTCGCAACCCTGATTAATGAATCACTGGCGACTGGATACATACCCAAACTCTGGAAGACTGCAAGGGTGGTACCTATCCATAAAAGTGGAGACAATACTTTGGTATCCAACTACCGCCCAATATCACTGCTCCCTGTAATGTCAAAAATTCTGGAAAAATGTGTCTACACTCAATTACGTGATTATTATCAGTATCAGAACTATTTAACCCCAGATCAATCAGGCTTTCGTCCAAACCATTCAACTACAACTGCCCTTTTAAAAGTTTGTAATGATATCCAAGCTGGCATGGAACAAGGAAATCTAACTGGAGCCATCTTCCTTGATTTTGCCAAGGCTTTTGACACCGTAGACCATGGCATCCTATTACAAAAACTTAAGAACTCTGGTATTGGTGATAGTACGTTAACCTGGTTCCAATCCTATGTGTCTGATAGGTCTCAATTTGTGTCCATTTCTGACAGCACTTCCCTCCCCCTCCCAGTCACGTGTGGTGTACCACAAGGCTCGATACTTGGTCCCCTGCTATTCACAATATTCATAAACGATCTGCCCAATGTCTGCAAAGCTTCAACTGTACACATGTACGCAGACGACATTGTAATCTATACCAGCAAACCAAATCTCCCACAGCTGGAGGCAGTGCTGCAAGAACAATTCACAGGGGTAGAAAAGTGGATCGCAAATAACAAACTTTTTCTAAATACTGACAAAACTGTTACAATGCTCTTTGGAACCGCACCTAAACTACACAAATTGCAAACACCCCATCTATGTGTTGGGACAAAATCAAATGGCACGCTGACCACAGTCACTTCTCTCAAATACCTAGGTATGTGGTTAGACCCAAATCTATCTTTTGGCCCCCACATCGAAAAACTCTCATCTAAACTCTACCCCAAACTAGGTGCCCTGTACAGAAACAAATCCTGCCTGAGCCCCGCGGTAAGAAAGCAGATTGTACAACAAATGCTTATGCCAGCCATTGAATATGGAGATGTAGTGTATGCAGCCGCCCCACAAACACACCTCCAGAAACTTACTACATTGTATAACTCATTCTGTCGCTTTGTGCTACAATGTAACTACATGACACACCATTGTGACATGTTAAAAGAACTAAACTGGCCATCACTGGACTCTAGACGCACCCTTCACCTTTCCAACCTGGTGTTTAAGAGCTTTTCTGGGAAGCTACCACCCTACCTGAATATGCTGCTTCCCCGGCAGTTCCCTCATCCTATAACCTCAGATCCAGGACCAGCACCTTACTTGCAATACCGCAATACAAAAAGAAAATGGCTCGATCCTCATTTTCCTACAGAGCACCACAATTATGGAATAACCTCCCAGACACCGTCAAATCTTCCCCCACTCTAAAGTCCCTTAAGACTTCCCTATTAACATACCTCAATACAAAATGCACCTGTAAACATGTAACATAATGACTTTATTTCCTCCATATTTATTTTTCTGTTAATCTGTATATTTGGTCTTGTGTTAATTTCTTGCATTTTACTATTTTGTATTTCTGTAACCACTCAATGTTCTCGAACCCAGGACATACTTGAAAACGAGAGAAATCTCAATGTATCCTTCCTGGTAAAATCCTTTTATAAATAAAAAAATAAATAAAATTTGCATAAACAAACACACATAAATATTGGTATTTAATCATGTGTGATATCTGGGTAAATGTTTTTTCCAGTTTAGGTAGAGTCTAGCTCTTAAAACAATGATTTTGTTGATAATGTTAATGCAAAGTAAGCATTTGTTATGTACTTTTGTTCTACTGTGAGTTATGAACATTAGCAGCAAAACGTATGGCGGCAAAACGAACAAGGGTCAACCTCCAACACCCATCAGTCCAACACCCCAAGCTCGCTGCTTTGATGTCACTTTTGACTCTGATCTAACGTTCTCTTCCCACATCCAGACAGTGACCAAATCCTGTTACTTTCAACTCAAAAACATTGCCCGTGTCCGCCCCTTTCTGACACAAGATACCGCAAAAGTGCTGCTTCACGCTCTTGTCATTTCACGATTTGACTGCTGCAACTCGCTCCTTCTTGGCCTCCCCAACTCCCGTATTGCCTCTTTGCAATCTGTAATGAATGAAGGGGCCAGGCTTATTTTTCTCACTATACGCACGTTGCGTACTTCCCCCCTCTGCTGGTCCCTCCATTGGCTTCCTGTACATTTCAGGATACAGTTTAAAATAATGATGCTCACGTTCAAATCACTCAATAACTCAACCCCTCCCTACAGTTCTTTGTTACTCCGCAAGCACGACACATCTAGACAACTTTGGTCGGCAGGCGATCTCTTGTTATCTATCTACACGCGCACGGCCAACTCTCGCCCCCAGGACTTCTCAAGGGCAGCACCAGTCCTGTGGAATGACTTGCCTCGCCCTATCAAACTCTCCCCTGACCTTCAGGCCTTCAAGAAATCCCAAAACCCATCTCTTCAGATTAGCATACCGCGTCACTGATGCAACTCATCCCTCTGCTCACCTACTCACACTTGATTGAAGCTGCTTCTATGGCCCCACAGTTCCTAAACCACTGGCACTAATGATCCTGCTATCTAGTGAAATTCCTCTTGTCTTTCTCAACCCCATCCCTATGAGAAGGGCCCTCTACAACTCTTGTTTCCTTCTTATGTCCGTTTACATGTATTTTGTTCCCTTTGGTTATTGTAAAGCGTTGCGGAAACTGTTGGCGCTATATAAATGATGGCAATAATAATAATAATAACCCCAGAGCGAGCGTGTGCAGAGTCAACATCCAAAGCCTTATGAATAAAATGTCCTTTTATTTGTTTATTTTTTAGAACATTTTCTTGTATTTTTTTGTATCTTTTAGATGAAATTTTTGTTTTCCAACTTTATAAAAGGTGGGTTTTTTTTTATTCCGTAACAGACCTTTTTATTATGTTTTAAAGGACCTTTTTTAATATTTAGACACATTTATTAAATTTTAATTGGTTTAAACACCTTTTAGGAGAATAGGAGAGTACCGGTTTTAGTTTCTGCTGTTCGGCAAAAATTTGCCCAAAAAATCCTGAAAAATGCTGAGTAATCCTACAAACTTAATCAATAAAGAGACTTTTTGCTGCAGATTGAAAGAATAAATGGTTTAGATATTGATTAGAAACGAGAATATTTTTAACATTGAAACCTATGGGATTTGCCTGATTAAACCTGATGAAACCACCGAACATCAGGGCATTTCATTGACATTTCTCTGCTCTTCGGTGTCTCTGAATAGATTAACCATTGCTTCTCTATGGGGATTTCACTGCCGTCGAACAGCACTGTATTCTGCTGGCAATTCGGCAATGGTTGGCAATATTTGCCTGCTTTCTGAATAGCCGAATGGCCACGAAATTGCACCGTACGGGGAAATTCACTGTTCGGTGCAATTTCGGGGCCAGACCGGCTCTCTCTTAATAACCGCTATAGCTTCGGCAATTCTAATAATGCAAAGAACCAAACTTGATAGATTGAAGGGTTCTTAGAGAATTGACTTAAATAAGCACGAGAAACATTGGAAGGAACGAGGGTGATGAAACTAATGAATATTATAAAGTGTTTGGGAATAAAGTAGGATTGACAATACAAGTGGTTGAGCGACCAGGGAAGAAACATGTACATGTAACCCAATAGCAATGTGCAACAATTACTTTAGATCAACAAAAATTGCCCCAGTGATGAGATACCTTAGCGTAATTCAGGTGACAACAAGACACCTATCCTAAAAGGTAGCACATGAAAACAAAACAATGGCAACGAGAGTATTTAATTTAGTTTTCTTTGATGCTTTATTATTCATTGCACTGTATAATTTCAACATATTTGGCAAACCTTAAAATATAATTAACATGTCATAAGAAGTGGTGATCCTATGCACTTTATATAGACCAGTATTTGCATTTTGGTTTTAATTGATAAATAATCCACAGTGATACACCATGAAGTGCCAATTTCTGAATGTTTCACTTAGCTCTTTATATTTTTTGAGCCTGTATAATATTTGGACTTGATCAAACGGTTTCCAAAACTTTGAATGTGATTCCACTCTACGTTAAAGGAACACTCTTAAAAAATAGAGTTTCTTTTTCTTCCCTTAAATAATTGGACTAACAGCCTCTGCCTAATTATTTATGCTTTTGGGATTTGATTTTTACTCACTTTTCTCCCACACTGTGTGCTGCTCTTCATCTGCAGCTCAGGAACTTACTAACCCGGACGTCCCTGAAGCTTGTGCTACTACGCACCTTACATAGAGTAGGAGCCACAAATTGCGCACCGTATCGGGATTTGCAAGCTTTACATGCGTAATAACCTAATCCTAAAGGGATAATGGGGTTGATTCATCTTCAAAAGATCCCTAATAAATTCTTTCATATGGAGATACTCCCAACGACATGCAAGGGAATAACCAACTACTATAGAATGTTAAACAGAACCCTAACAAAGGGTGTATGGGAGTAACCTTATATCTAAAACTTCACTTTCATGTTTACCAATTAGAAATTAAAACCATACAAACACCAACAATACACCAATGTTTTGATGAGCAGGAGGTGAAGCGCGTGCCGGATGTGCGCTGCAGATTTACACTCTCCAATATGAATAGATTGTAGGTAGAAGTTTATCCTGGGCTTTGCTGGGCTTCACTGCTGAGGCATTTCACGCCTCTGTGCTGAGCTCATTTTTACCGGTTTTGCTCATCATGTTTAACCGCGTTTTGAAGCCTTATTTTATTATAAGACCCAGACATATTATATATCGTTCTTTCCGGCAGACTCGGTAGATTCATAATATATCATTATTAAATGTATACGTCATGTCCTGTCTGTATATTATAACAAAAAATGCAATAAAATTAGAATTTTCAATAATTTTCAACGTGTAAAGTGTTTTTTTTCACATTTTAACATGCAAGCATTTGCGGTTATATTTTCTATGGGGTGCGCTTGTTAAAAAAATTAGAAATGGGATCTCGTTACATTTTTTTGGGGAAAATTACGCGGTTTTTAACAAACGTACCCCATACAAAAATCGTTAGTGCAGCATCATTGTTCACATTATAATTGAAATGGGAACAATATTGCTGCATTAACAAAACAAAACAAAACAAAAACAAAAATCCCGGCCGATTGCTGCCTCCTGTGGTAGGACGCGCTGAGCGTGTCCATAGCACAGGAGGAGCACTTGGCAGGACGCGCTGAGCGCGTCCTTAGCAGCCAAGTGGTTAATGAATGAAATTGATCAGAATGAGTGCAGTGTCCCTTTAATTATATTTCCCGACACTATTGTCCTATTTTCTGTCATCTGTAAATAAAGCACGACTTACTACAGCTTAATTTCCTTTTTCACTTATAAATTTAAGGAATCACAATAAAAATCACACTTAAATAAAAAAATCATGAACTCCTTGTGTGTAATGGCTTTATGACCAAAGTGGTTTAGAGCTCCTTAACTTTGATGGCGCAAATAAACCAGACGCACCCGTACTCCACCACCTCATTGCGCACCTTGCTCTGAATTGTATCTAGCGTTTTGATGGTGAAGCCAGTATCTGCCAAAGCCCTTCTTATAAAAGGCTCCTGAAATTTTAACTTGTGGAACTTATGCTTTCCAACTGTGTAGAATACAGCATCAAACCCCCCAAACAACAGCAGGTGACCCCCTAACTTTAACATATTGGAAACTTTTCTTAGGTACATGCAGTAGGAATCCAGGTCTAAGCAGACAAAATTCATAATGTACAAGCTCAGGACACAATCTGCTTTTTGCAGAATGACAGGGTCAGTGGGGTTGTCTTTGCTAAAATCACATTTTAAAATCTGCTTGATTCGTCTTCGTAATTCATCTTCCTTTTCTTCCCACTTTCTGTAAGAAGGTAAAGAATATTTTAAGTGAGCACGCACACTGTGGGATATAAAGCGCAACGGCTGCCGTAAATTGCGACGTGACAGTTGTAGAGGTAAAAAGTAGTGGTGTGCAAGGCTGAAAAATTTGTTTGTTTCGTTTTTTGGCAAAAAAAATTGTCCGTAACAGAATTTGTTTGACTGCTGGTTCGTTTTCCTTATTTCGTATCGATTCGGCATTTCATTTCGTTATTTCGGATAGATTTGTGTCACTAAAAAAACAATAAATCCTGCTCAATTGCTGATAGATTAGGATTAAAAATTAAGGATAGAAGGCAAGCTAGGGTTAAATTACCATTTCGGTGCTACATTTTATGCATAGAGGAATCATTCAATGTTTCTCTATGGGACAATTTTGTTGCCGCCGAATTGTGCCGAACCACCATATTTCCTATCTATCAGCCTGTGGTTTCAGCACCGCAACCAACTGACAGGGATGCGGTGCTGTGTGAAACTATGTAATGAAGTGATTCGTTTCAACGAATTGATCCGAATTGTTTCGTTAGGTATAATTTAATTTCATATATTCCTGCCCCGATTTTTTTTTTTTTATTATTATTTTATTTTTGAGAAAGTATTTTACCAGGAAGGATACTTTGAGATTTCTTTCGTTTTCAAGTATGTTCTGGGTGGCGAGTATATACCGTTAGGTGTCTTGCCCAAGGACACTTACTGGAGAGGTGCTCTTGCTGGGATTGAACCTGTGTCTCCACAGTCTCCACGGCTATAGAGCAGTGATTGTTACCTCTACTCCACTTGTACTCCCAAAATACGAATTAATGGAATTTCAGACGAAACGCAATTCGCTACGAAACTAAAAGCACACCTCTAGTAAAAAGGCTCAGTTCATATTTTGCTTCAAACAGGATGAGGAAATAAACAGATTTCCCATTTATCGGTAGCCTTGGACTACTATACAACAAGGACCGGCTTCATGCCATGTTCCCCATGCAGAAAAAACTATGGTGTGCAACTTATCTCGCTCTTTCATGGATTCCTTTCATTCTGTGTAAATATTTTTTAAACCTAGAGTTATCCGCATATGGCTCACAAGATTATAAGTGATAGCAAATAGTGTATGAAATATATCAATAAATATCAGCAGCACCTTGTATCTGTATGTACTGTATAGTGATATTCATTCAATATAACCCCCTGAATCTTATCCTTGCACACAGTGGTGTATTTTGGCCTAGGCCAACAAGGCCTAGGCCTAGGGCGTCACTTTCCAGGGGGCGGTGGCCCGCACTGGTGGCCCCACCCCTAAAAAAAAAAAATTTTAATTTCTTTTTTTAACTTTTGCAAAGTATTTTGCCAGGAAGGATAAATTGAGATTTCACTAATTTTCAAGTATGTCCTGGGTAGGCAAGGCCTAGGCTTTCACTTTCCAGGGGGCAGCAAAAAACCTCCCCACTAAGTGGGTTACTCACAGAGCACCGAAATGACGCCAACATTTTGGTGTTCTGTAGTTCCCTGCACTTCGGGGAATAAAATTTCCCCACCCTGCAGTGAATTCACCATTCACCGCAGGGTCCCCAAAGTGCATGGAGTCGGCCGCTGAATGCTGCCACCGCAAACCCGTGGCCTGCTGTTTTCAAAAGAACTACTGAACGAAAATGTCTGGAATTTACATATAAGATCCTATGATTGATAATAAAAAGTTCTGTTATAGAAAAAAGAAAAACCGCTATTTAAAAAAAGGGGGGAAATTTTGCTGAAAAATTACTAAAAGGTACTAAAAAAAATCAATAAAGACTTTTTACTGCAGATTAAAATATTAAATGGTTTATTAGATATTGCATAAAAACGGGAATATTTTTAACATTGAAATCTATGGGGTTCGCCTGAATAAACCTGCTGATTGAAACCACCAAACATCAAGGCATTTCACTGCCATTTCTCTGCTGTTTGGTGTTCTCTGAATAGATTAACCATTACTTCTCTATGGGGATTTGCAATGCCTTCAAACAGCACCGTACTTGCTGGCAGTTCGCCAAACTTGTGTGTGAGCATATCACAGAGCAGTGGTGTACTTAGGGGAGTGGTGGAGGGTGGGCCGCCCCAGGTACCAGTGATTATTTGGGTGTCATTAGGGGGTACTAGGTTGTGCCACTGTCACTGTGTGTCAGCTTTGAGCTGTGTTCTCAAACAATGAGCAAAGGAGCAGGGCGTTTGCATATGGAATAAAATCGAATAGAATAAAAATTCCCCTCTCCTCCCTCCATAGCTCCTCCCCTGCCCCGCAGCAGCTCTAGGAGAGGGGAGGGGGATGTGATTTGTGTGCAGAGAGAGAAGATGATAGTAAATGGCAGGTAAAGGGGGGGTATCAGCAGAATATGAAGCCCTGTCTGCTTACTGCTGTTTAAAGTGGACCTTTCCTTAACCAGCACTGCAGTGATGGAAATTTGTCATTGAGCTGCCTGGCTCCTGGTGAGGCTGCGTGCGTGCAGGTCACGCAGTCCGGCCAGTCAGGTGGTACGGTACTGAGTCTCAGTACCACCTGACTGGCTGAACCACGTGACATGCACGCAGCTGCCTGCCCTTTCGTTAACACGGACTCTCACTCTATTCTGGACTGAACACCCATCGGGAAGGGAATCAAAGCCACGGTACACCCTCTGGCAGTGGCACCCCACTGCTGACAAGATGGCTCCACACACAGGCACAGCCGTGATCCTAACGTGGCCTGGCGGGACCTCCTGCTGAGTCCGTACACTATCCCTGCTGACTCTGCACACAGCCCTACCGCGGACGGAGGCCGGTAAATTTAGAATAAATAATTGCTGTGTGCTCATATTCACTCGGTTTGCTGGGAGTCTTATTGCAGTGTATTCTGATGCACTCATACACACCGCAAATTGCATTGCTGGGAGTTTTATTGCTGTGGATTCTGATACGCTGCCACACACCACACATTGCATTGCTGTGAGTTTTATTGCTGT
The DNA here is from genome assembly GCA_009667805.1 of Leptobrachium leishanense. Taxonomy (NCBI): domain Eukaryota; kingdom Metazoa; phylum Chordata; class Amphibia; order Anura; family Megophryidae; genus Leptobrachium; species Leptobrachium leishanense. The sequence continues at coordinate 650,921 of CM019073.1, read as the reverse complement.
GGATTCTGATACACTCATACACACTGCACATTGCATTGCTGGGAGTTTTATTGCTGTGGATTCTGTGATACACACTGCATATTACTGTGAGTTTTATTGCCCTGGAGCTCTGGGATACGCTCATACACACTGCACTTTACTGTGAGTTTTATTGCTGTGCAGTTCTGATATGCTCATAAACAGTGACCATTTCTGTGGGTTTTATTGCTGTGCAGCTCTGTGATACACTCATATGCAGTGCACGTTTCTGTGGATTTTATTGTTCGACCAATTAGAGCAGCTGTGATCCAGTATACTTGACATGCGTGGCTGTTCTAATGCTTGAATTTAAACATTTCATAATTTTCTTTATCTCAATAGATACATTTGAAATGGTATACAAAATATACAAGTAGGCACTTGGTATCCTCTTTTAATATAAAGAGAGGAAAAGGCAGAGCTCTAAGAGGAAAAGGCAGGGCTCTAAGAGGAAATGCAGGGCTCTAAGAGGAAAAGGCGGAGCTTAAAGAGGAAAATGTGGAGCTTAAAGAGGAAGGGTAGGGATTAACCAGGAAGAGGTGTGCCCTTGACAGGAAGGGGTGCCTCAAATTTAAATTAGGGGGTGCACGAGTTTAGTCAGGCCTAGGGCAGCACAAAACCTAAATACACCACTGCCTGCACAGCACTGAATGACCCCACATCTCTCCCTGTATTCTGCCAAATCCCTGGCTGCTGTAATGTAGCAATAATGTGATTGAACTTTTTGTTACAGTTAGACTTGTATCTGCTAGTTTTCGCAACAAGTCTTCTCTCTCCAAAGTGACTGAGATTAGACAGTGGATTTTGTTTCTGAACAGGGAAGATACTAATCCTGTTTTAAAAAGGTGTAAAAATAGGTGTAGAAATTAGCACTCATATGCTAATGAGTGCTTTTATTTTATTAGATTCATGGTTGAAAATAAACGATATAATGATGTTTTTTCAGCAGAAATCACTTGGTAGTGAAGGGGTTAATAAAAATTCAATGGTCCATTAACATAGTGGTGAGTAGGTTTTAAAGGTCATACATAAAATTTTTTTTTTACTTATTTTGTGTACATTTTATTTGTAGTAAATATCACAATATATGCCTTTTTGCCTTTTTCTGTCTTTTAACATTTTCATGGATAAAGTGTATAAAAATATTCTATTCTATATTTTTTGTAGATCTACTCTCATTCCTGAGAAGAAAGAAGAAAAATGTATGGAAATATCATCTGACAACTTACCTGCAGCTGCCTTCCAGTTCTAGGACTAACTTTGACGCGTGGCACCAGTCTAATGCGTCATTTTCCTTGTTTAGCCACCTCTGTATGTCCCTCATGCACATATCGTTGAATTCCAAAATGGTGATTTCACTGAAATATTCGCAGATCGCTAACAGCTGGAAAATAGCTGGACCAGCAGAAAAGTCGATCATTGTGCAACCTTTAACGCAAGCTGCAAAAAAAATAAAAAATTAACCCACAATTAAAGATGCACGTACATGAAACCTATCATTGTGTGTAATGATCAAGAATGTTCCCAGGACTTTATTTGCTCATTGAGAGTTTTCTAGAGCAGTGTTTCCTATTTCTGGTCCTCAGGTCCCCTAACAGACCAGGGTTTAATCTTGGGAAAATGCAGACTGAATCCTGCAATCACTGAGCAGCAAATCCGATCACCGGTGCTGTGCTTCAGATATCTGCAAACCTGGCCAGCTAGTGGTTCTTAAGGACAGGGTTGGGAGCCACTGGTCTAGTGGAAACTAAATGAAATTGGTGGGAGAAATAGTGCTACATGGCCATAATAACAGGACGTCCAGGACCATACTCACCACTGCCAAATAGACAAATGCGTTACAGTTGCCATAGACTTTGCATTTGACTTGGTAGCTCCCTTGGGGACCTCACCAACTGAGATATTAAGGTTCTTCATACAGTATAACACTATATGGGGTTATTTAAAGAGAGCTGACTTGGCTTCGAAATTGCACCGAGCGGTGAATTTTCCCATACGGTGCAATTTAGGAGCCATTCAGTTATTCAGAAAACAGGCAGTTTGCCAAATATTGCCGAATTGCCAGCGAAATACGGTGCTGTTTGACGATGGTGGAATCCCCCGATAGAGAAGCAATGGTTAATCTATTCAGAGAACACCAAACAGCAGTGAAATGTCAGTGAAATTACCTGATTTTCGGTGCTTTCATTCGGCAGGTTTAATCAAGCGAATCCAATAAGTTTAAATGTAAAAAATAGTCCTGTTTTTATTAAATATTTATTAAATCGTTTATTATTTTAATTTGCAGCAAAAAGTCTCTTTATTTAACTATTTTTTTTAGGATTTTCTAAGCATTTTTCGTCAAATTTTTTTTTGCAGATATTTTTCAAATAGTGATTTTTTTTATTTAACAAACCTATTTAATATCATTCATAGGACCTTATATGTAATTTTCAGGCATTTTCATGTAGTAGTTGTTTGCAAACAGCTTTTAAATAATGCGGTGTGTTTTGTTTTTTTTGTTTACCCACTCGTCGGCTTGTCGACTTTTTCTGGCAGCTGGTCAGCGTTCTGTTCAGCGGGTAGTCAGCTTTTTTCAGATCGACTAGTTATTTTTTTGACAGGTTTTCTTATCGATTCGGCTGGTATTTGGCGATTTTTCAGATCGATTCAGTGTTTTTTCGACATTTTTCGGATGCTCTCAGGGGTTTTGCAGCAGTTTTTCGGATCGATTCAGTGATTTTTTTTTTATGGACGTTTTTGGATGCCTTCAACTGCTTGTTCCCTGCACTTCGGGGACCCTGCAGTGAATGCTGAATTCACCGCAGGTTTGGGGAATTTGATTCCCCGAAGCGCGGGGGAACGAAAGAGCATCAAAATATAGATGGAATTTCCTTGCTCTTTGAATAACCCTGTATGTGTATATGTTTTTGTTCATTTCGTTGTAGTGCACCCCAAATGTTTTATATACAGTACAAATGTAAGCTCAACCTGATGCTAGTCTCGGTGCTGCAGAATGCCCGACCAGACCAAAGGTATGATCTCCCTTGTTCCCAATATCCTTCAAGACACAATAATTTAAAGATTAAAATCATATTGTACACAATACCTTTTCTCAGTTCAGCTATTATTTCTTTCACTGGAAATACCAGAAGCTCTTCAAGAATTTGTGGATCAGACGATGGTGAAAAATATGTTTTAAAGAACTGCGCGGAGTTCATCTCGACCGTGTGATAGTGCTTCATTCCTCCGGGATCCATGGTGAACGATGTGTTTGACTGATGTCAGGGTCTCTGATGCTTGATTTTTATACAGTAATAGAGATACGATCAAGAATTATCAGATGACAGAGCAGGTAAATATCAATTAACCAAGCAATTGTCGCTAATTTATCATGGAATGGTTATTAGCGTTCTCTCACATGTTATACTATACTTGTTTAATTAAATAACTTAGAGTCATCAAACCTAAAATGAACCTTCATCCAATGTTGACGTCTTCTAATGTGCACCAAGAAACAGTGTGAAACCCTGAAAAAATGAAAAATAATAATGAATGTGATAGAATATAATGATTAGAAAAATGCTGCCTGTTACGGATGCTAGGACCCACATTCATACAATGTTCCCCTCGCCGTCAGTATCCCGAACCAGTAATGGTTCTGGTCAAACACTCAAACAATAACAGGCGATCCTTGCAGGGTGGAAATCAAACTGGGACTGCTTATATTCAGGGTTTGCAGGTAGACATTAAAAAGAAAACACGCCCCAGCGTTTCCATGCTGAATAGCCTCCCCCTCACAAACAGCACAACATATCCCACACTGAACTCTACCCTAAACACAGGGGCAATGAAATCTAAGAAAATTAAACAAAATAAACATTGTGGTGGTCGTTCCATCACATGGGGGAATTTGTGACACTAGGAGGGCTCGGTTCCATCACAACGCATCAGACGGGATCTGATAACTTTATATAAATATATACGGGGCCATTATAAACCATTGTCTGGAGACCTATACATTAATAGCACTATACACAGGACGCGAGGTCACCCACTTAGGGCCATATTACATAGTTGGTGCTAACTTAACCAGAGCTGTTGTAAACTTCCCAGAGCCATTATAGCCTACGGAGTTTTTCAGTTTACAGCAGCTCTGGTTAAGTTAGCACCAGCTATGTAATATAGCCCTTAGACTGGACGAAAGGAAATTCAGCCTAAAGCATAGGAAGAGTTATTTTACAGTGAGAACAATAAAGCTGTGGAATTCTCTGCCTGTTGAGGTGGTTTGGTCATAGACTGTACAGACTTCTAAACAACAACTGGATGACTTCCTGCAGACACAGAATATTAAGGGTTATAATATTTATTATGTGGGTAAAAGCTTCTTGATCCAAGGAGAAATCTGCCGCCATTCTGGGGTCAAGAAGGAATCTTTTCTTAGTATGTGGCATATTTGGTGAGCGCTTCAGACTGGGTTTTTTGCTTCCTTTGGATCAACAGCATAGGAAGATAGATAGATAGATAGATAGATAGATAGATAGATAGATAGATTTCTAGGTTTTTTTGCACAAATCCCAGAAGTGCTCTATTAACCACTTCAATGCTGAGGACGCGCTCAGTGCGTCCTCAGCATTACCGCTGGTATGCGGAGGACGCGCTGAGCGCGTCCTTCCATTGGGGTCAGCGTTCGGCCGGGTTCCGGCCGATCGCTGGCCCCCCCGGTGCGGGCTGACATCCTCGATGTCAGCCCGGCATCCGGACCGCAGCCGCCGGAATTAGGTGTCATCGCGGCAGCGCGATGACACCTAATTCAGGCGCCCCCCCCACATGTGCGGAGGAGGCGCCTGAAAGGGAGGGGGGGAGGTCCTTCAGACCTCTCTCCTCCCGATCGGCGGCTCTGTGGGGGTTAACCCAGGCATCATTTGGAAGGGCACAGCCTGCCCTTCCAAATGGTGCCTGGCATTAACCCCTGGGGAGCTGGATCGCGAATTGGCGCTGAAAAGCGCCGGTTCGCAATCCTTTCCCGGAGCTGGCCGACATCTTGGATGTCGGCCAAGCCTCCGGGAACTCCCCCTGAGGACTGGCGTCATCGTGCATAGCACGATGACGCCAGTCCTGGACTTAACCCCTAACTGCCACGAACGGTGGAGATAGGGAGTTCCAATGAACTCCCTATCTCCCGATCCGTGGCAGCTAGGGGTTAAAGTTTTGTATGGTTGGATCGGCCAGAGCATGGCCGTTCCAATGATACCAAACACTACTGTGAAAATTTTTGTCAAAAAAAAAAAAATGAAAAATAAAAATAAAAAAAATTAAAAACAAAATTATAAAAAAAAAAAAAAACACTTTTTTTTTATTTTTTTTGGTTTGTAATGCAGCAATATTGTTCCCATTTCAATTATAATGTGAACAATGATGCTGCACTAACGATTTTTGTATGCGGTGCGTTGTGTTAAAAATAGTGTAATTTTCCCCAAAACAAAATGTAACGAGACCCCATCTCTAATTTTTTTAACAAGCGCACCCCATACAAAATATAACCGCAATTGCTCGCATGTTAAAATGTGAAAAAAAACACTTTACACATTGTAAATTATTGAAAATACATATTTTATTGCATTTTTTGTTATAATATACAGACATGACATAACGTATACATATAATAATGACATATTATGAATCTACCAAGTCTGACGGAAAGAACGATATATAATATGTCTGGGTCATATACTAAAATAAGCCTTCAAAACACGTTTAAACATGATGAGCAAAACCGGTAAAAATGACCTCAGCACAGAGGCGGGAAAAGCCTCAGCAGCGAAAGGGTTAAATGTGTGAATATTAGTTTATCACCAGCTCTTATATCAATATACTAGGAAACTCATACACTGTAATTAACCCTTGTGCTTCAGCTGGTTATTGTCAGTTTATAATTATGAAAGGTAAAGATATTTAAGACTTAATTATTCTTTTCTTTAATAAATTTAATTGAACCTAACTTAAAAAACAAACGCAGACACAGCTTTCGTAAAAAACAGATGCTCCAAGAATTTTCTTTATCGAGTGTGTTTATATCGAAAAGTACTGCCAGGCAATTAGCCAACAGAACCATAAAACAAACTAAAAGGTGCATATGATTTTAAACAAGTGATTAATCACTGATTATTTCTTAGGTGTCTTAAAGAGCCCTGGGCTCAGTGTGACAGAAATATATAATTACATAAACGAGTGGATCAGCTGTTGCATGAAAATATTAACAATAAAAAAATCATTCATACGTCTGTGACCGGCCAAAAACCTTTTTTAAGAAAAATATGAATTTTTTAAATTAACCTCTTCATTACCATTTCACCTGTCAGACCTTTTCAGATATGAAATTTCTATAACGCAGGAATGTTTAAATTTGGGGCCAGGAATTGCGTCACGCCAACAACTTGTCTGCGTCGTTAATATATAACAAGAACAAGAGACAAGCTAAACTCGTTAGTGTTACGCATACAAGAAAGGACATTTAACATTGATCAAAGACGGTCTAATGGACTCTGTTTATTTTATTTATTTGTTACAACCAAACAGGGTTTAGATCAAATGGTTTAAAAGTAAGGGAACACAATGACAACTAAGATAGATATCTCAGTATTGTGTTTATTTCGTCAGATCGAAACTCTGAAAGCCACGTAAACATGGAACAATAGGTTGCCCAATAAAGAAAAAAAACCCAAAGGTTAAATGGCTTGGGTAAACCAGCTTGTGATGCTATTCGGCAATATGTACTATATGGTATGAGAATATTTATTAGTTAGAACTGATAATTTTAGCATCTTATAAAAACAGAGGCCCTACCACATTTAGTTGATCATCACAAATGTCTGGTGTACTAATCCGCATGAAGCCGATTAAGTCAGGTAACGTGTGACTGTTAAAAACGATACCACGAATGAATGAATGGATATCCCCTCACATACACATCCCTGTGGATATAAGTAAAGGGGTATGAAATGCACACACGCCGTGGCGAAGTATGCCGGCGATGTCACAATAGAAATAAATTTTAATTTGTTAATAAAATCTATGGAGTCCCGGGATATAGGAATAAAACGACCCCAAACCAGTAAAAGATTGGCCAAGCCCATAAATTAATTCCTGCAGAAGGTTGATGGTTGATCTGAGAGCGCCATCTGCTGGCCAGGTAACATAACACCTGGACAGACCCCTGGAGTTGATGAATATATATCCTCCAATCAAATGAGGCCACATAGTGATGGGCTAGATCTAAAACTGGGCGGAAGACCACTATATAGAGGGGACACTCCAGAGCAAAAGGAGACTGAGAAAAGCTTGGAGAGAGACCTGAGGGACGCTTGGAGGGAAGAAAGGCAATCACCATCGGCCGCCCCTTTAAGACGCGACCACACCCTAATCTTCCACCACTCTATCTTCACTAACCGGATGGTAAAGTATACCTGAATAATATGATATCTATTTTCTAATTGCATAGTCCTGATTTTAGATGTCCATCACAAACTAAAGGAATATAAATGAATTATTTTGCTGTTTGAGCCTAATAATCAGTAGAATAGAAATTCTGCCTTTACAGTTCACTGCAGAGGAGTGCTAAGGGAGAAATCTATTTACACGGCTGCATACTTGAGCCATAATTTAGTGAAATTATTTATATTCCGAGAATACTGTTTGTGGACATCTAAAAATATCAATTATATACCTATAGTGAGATACGCTGGGACCGTGAAATAGCTTTTATATGTCAAGTGCCGTCCGCCCCACTCATAACCTAGCATAACTCCTTCCATATCCATCTTGCAGCCCTTTCGAATGAATGCATGTACCGTAAGTCAACAAGAAGCGTTAGGTTAACGTATATTGAATGAAGTGCTGTGATTGATCTGTGGAAGAGATAGTCTCCCTATCGAGTGTGTTATGTATCTCCCTGAAGGAAGTTGCATTTAGTGAATAGGCCCCCACAATAATAAATTGTGCTGCAGGTGATGCCCAGTAACTGAGTGTTTATCTTAGCCAGGTAGAGGATTGGTTTATAATGGGAAAGGTTTAAGTGAATAGAATAGAGCTTGGTGTTTAAGAATTGAGGCGTGTATATCTGTGGTGGCGGTCTATAAACCTAAAATATCCGTCCATTAGATTATTACGTGTCACAGTATCGCTACTAATCACAATCTATAATCACTTGTAAATTGCATTTTGCAAATCCGTTGATAACCTACGATTGTATGAAACTTGACGTGTAAATAAATTTTGTTTGAATTGTTTTACCGTTACGCAGTCTCATATCTTTATTGATTTTATTGTGTTTAAAAATATCTAGAGAGCATCAAAAGAACTCGGGATAACGCGCCATATATTTGTTAAGACGTATATTCATTGATTGGTTATTAATCCCTATCTTAGGGGTTAAATACCAATTTATACCGCTGGTATTGGAGGCACTGTCAATAATATATATATATCTATGTATATCAACAATAAGAAAAATATGCGTCATAATTAATATATCCCTGACCTATTAAAGAAGTCAATAATCTCCAACATAATGGAGGCTGCACTGCTGAGATGCTAAATGAATTTTTCACAATAAAATCAAGTTTATCTAAGATATTTGGAGGTTGCACTGTTGTGATGCTAAAGTAATTTTTCACAATAAAATCAAGTTTATCTATCAAGTAAGAGAGCAAGTTAGTGGTTGTGAGCGCCAGATCAAGTATTTGTGAAAGTAACATAAACTTGCTGGTCGCAAGTAGCAGATTAAGCTATTGGATTAAAACAGTGGTAATCACGTAACGTTTTGTTCGGCTGTGGATACCTGTTTAAAGCATTGTTATCTGATTGCTGTAATACAGAAACATGTCTGATTCAGATACTGATAGCCAGGAGGAAATCTCTCAATCGAGTCTTATAGAAGCAGGAAAACAGATGGCAATATTTGAAGTGGTAGAACATATCTCAGAGTCATTGCATATTGAAACCGATCTGATTGTGTTTGTTAATACTATCAAAGACCGCGCCCAAAATCTTGTACACGATATGTGGACAAAGAAGGTGATGTGCGTACATTCTTGAATTTGTTTTAAAACAAAACAACAAGCAAAGAAGGGATTGTATTATAATGGAATCATGGCCCTCCATAATGTATTTGTGTTGTGCATTTGCTAAACAAAATGCGATACAAAAGGTTGTCATGATGAAGACCATCGCTAACTTAAATGCAAAAATAGAAAATGGTAATGATTTAACAGACAAACCTGAGAATGCCAGTACAGAAATAATTACTTTAAACGAACATAGCCAGAAACTGCAAGAACAACTCCAAAGCTTACAAGCTGTATATAAAGAGAGTTGTGTTGAATTAAACAGTTTTAAAGAGAAAATTCTAATTTAGAGCAGAAACTGTATGGCTATATGCAAGAAATAATGCTTTCAAGCGAGTCCGAGGTGTCAAGCAGTGATGAGAGTGTTGAAACTGACACAGATGAAATTCAATGCTCACTGAAAACCTTGAAGAAAGAGGTACTAAAAGCCCGGATAGACTCCATATCCCAGGTAAAGGGTAGACACAGAAACTGTTTCATCTGACCATAAGCCTGATGCTGGCCCTCATTTAAAAGAGCATGCCAAAGACAGCGGGGTAGATTCTGGAAGTAGCCCCGCCGATGATGTTAAACAGGGCGAAAGGGGGATCCCTTCAAGGCCTATAAAAGTGCAGGTCCAGCCATCTAATGAGACCAGTCATGGGAGTCACAGGTCAAATAAAAGGGCCCATACCACAAGCCAAGTTGCCCCTAAGCAACATCAGGATGCCTCCCAGGTATATGTTGCCAGGAGGAAATCATACGCTGAGGTGGTAAGAGGGAATAATCCAGATAGGAACCCCAGGGTCACGCCTGCCCCGCACCCACCAAGAAGTGGGGAGCAGAGGTCACCCAATGACTGCAGAAGTGTATGAGCAATGGCCACGACCGCACAATAGTCACAGGGAATATGCCCAAGGGCCTAGGCCTGCCCAAAGAAATAGGTATCCCCAATCTAGTGATTCTCCTCAAAGTGATGATCCCCCTCAAATAGGTAGGTCACCCCCTCGCGTTAAGGTCCCTGAAAATAGAAGGGAGGTCAGACAGGAGACCCCAGGCCCAGATCACACCGTCAGAACAGAAGTAGTAATGCTGATTCTGACACATCAAATAATTCTAGGCCCGAGCGTAATAGGATCCGCAGAAATAGATAACTTAAACGAAATGATCAGAATGACCGAATAAACCAATTAGAATACCGGTTATATCAATTAGCTGAACAATTGGTGAAGATCACCGAGTATGTATGGGCACGGCGGCCTGATAACTCTTTAGGGATAAATCCAGTGGCCACCCAAGGGCCACAGGATCAATAACATCTCAGATGTTATTGAATCAGAGGGAACAACTGAATGAAATAGTATAGGTGGCACAACCTAACACCATTTAATCCCCAGGTCTACATATTAATAAGGAATCTAAAAGTATGTAAAGGGGGATTTCTGCTGTTTGATGCTAACCACTCTCCTATTTTTCAGCCTACTTCTAGTCCCTCTGATATAAACAGGCCATTAACCGCAACCGACTCTCAGGAGATCGTCGTAGCCAGATGCCCCGATGGAGAGCCAGCTACCCGTTGCGCATTAGCCTACAAGAAACCTAAGGTTCTCTGTACGGTGGGTAAGGATGAGAATCTCCCTACCCCAGGTAAAGTGATTTTCAACACCAGTTCATGGAGTTGCCCTCGGAGGTTAGAAACAGGTATTAACAGGGTCTGTTATAATAAATCCCTACGATAACTGCATGATTGCAGGAGTAAACCTTGTGGGAAGGACGAATCCAATCACTGGTTTTAACTCGTTAATACGGTCAAAGAAATTAAATTTGTAGGAAATATATATATATAAATACGTATATATATCTCTACAGGGCGATATCCTATTCAGTCCCCTATTAGGAAAGCAAGCCCACAAAAGGGGATGATATACTTAATGGCTCACAAGAATTGAAAGGGTTAATAATCTATGTGTCACTGTCTTGATGAGATGCATTAAAATTAAAATAAATGCGCGCTGCATCTAAGGAAAAGCATGGAATAAATCAGAAATGGGGAAGATTACCCGTTTCCATTTACCATGATCCTAAAGTCACATAGATGAAGTGTTAACCCAAATATTTACATGTTGTGTATATCAATTCTTATGAGGTTCATCTCATTTTAGAAAGATAAGATGAGTAAAGTGACAATTGGTCACTCGCATGGAGACGTGTCCTAAAGACTCAGATGTCAGGAGCAGCCATGCTGGAAGTGACAGAAAGTCATGGGAGCACCCTGTCATAAAGGATACCCAAAGAAACGGAAGGATGACGACAAGTGCATCATTGGTTATTTGAAAATCAACCTCCATAGATGAAAAGATCAACAAGCCACAAGATGTTTCGCTTGAAAGGTCTTTACCCGGGGAAAACACTGCTTGATTCAAATCCATTTTTCACCAACTGGAGTTCATTGATTCACCCTCAGATTACCCCGTTCGTAAAAGAAATAGGGGAACCACAAAAGGGGGATGGTCGTGAGAACCCATCATGCATTTACCAATTTTTTTTTCTTCTGCACCAATTATCGCATGGAGCCGATACCACTAAAACTTTGTTAAAGACTAAGGCTACCATACAGATGTAAAAAATCCTATCCAATTGGTCCATGTCAATTCCTACTCATGAATCTGGATGAGTAGATATTGAAAAGGGGGATTTGTCAGACCTTTTCAGATATGAAATTTCTATAACGCAGGAATGTTTAAATTTGGGGCCAGGAATTGCGTCACGCCAACAACTTGTCTGCGTCGTTAATAATAACAAGAACAAGAGACAAGCTAAACTCGTTAGTGTTACGCATACAAGAAAGGACATTTAACATTGATCAAAGACGGTCTAATGGACTCTGTTTATTTTATTTATTTGTTACAACCAAACAGGGTTTAGATCAAATGGTTTAAAAGTAAGGGAACACAATGACAACTAAGATAGATATCTCAGTATTGTGTTTATTTCGTCACATCGAAACTCTGAAGACCACGTAAACATGGAACAATAGGTTGCCCAATAAAGAAAAAAAACCCAAAGGTTAAATGGCTTGGGTAAACCAGCTTGTGATGCTATTCGGCAATATGTACTATATGGTATGAGAATATTTATTAGTTAGAACTGATAATTTTAGCATCTTATAAAAACAGAGGCCCTACCACATTTAGTTGATCATCACAAATGTCTGGTGTACTAATCCGCATGAAGCCGATTAAGTCGGGTAACGTGTGACTGTTAAAAACGATACCATGAATGAATGAATGGATATCCCCTCACATACACATCCCTGTGGATATAAGTAAAGGGGGTATGAAATGCACACACGCCGTGGCGAAGTATGCCGGCGATGTCACAATAGAAATAAATTTTAATTTGTTAATAAAATCTATGGAGTCCCGGGATATAGGAATAAAACGACCCCAAACCAGTAAAAGATTGGCCAAGCCCATAAATTAATTCCTGCAGAAGGTTGATGGTTGATCTGAGAGCGCCATCTGCTGGCCAGGTAACATAACACCTGGACAGACCCCTGGAGTTGATGAATATATATCCTCCAATCAAATGAGGCCACATAGTGATGGGCTAGATCTAAAACTGGGCGGAAGACCACTATATAGAGGGGACACTCCAGAGCAAAAGGAGACTGAGAAAAGCTTGGAGAGAGACCTGAGGGACGCTTGGAGGGAAGAAAGGCAATTATCATCGGCCGCCCCTTTAAGACGCGACCACACCCTAATCTTCCACCACTCTATCTTCACTAACCAGATGGTAAAGTATACCTGAATAATATGATATCTATTTTCTAATTGCATAGTCCTGATTTTAGATGTCCATCACAAACTAAAGGAATATAAATGAATTATTTTGCTGTTTGAGCCTAATAATCAGTAGAATAGAAATTCTGCCTTTACAGTTCACTGCAGAGGAGTGCTAAGGGAGAAATCTATTTACACGGCTGCATACTTGAGCCATAATTTAGTGAAATTATTTATATTCCGAGAATACTGTTTGTGGACATCTAAAAATATCAATTATATACCTATAGTGAGGATACGCTGGACCGTGAAATAGCTTTTATATGTCAAGTGCCGTCAGCCCCATTCATAACCTAGCATAACTCCTTCCATATCCATCTTGCAGCCCTTTCGAATGAATGCATGTACCGTAAGTCAACAAGAAGCGTTAGGTAACGTATATTGAATGAAGTGCTGTGATTGATCTGTGGAAGAGATAGTCTCCCTATCGAGTGTGTTATGTATCTCCCTGAAGGAAGTTGCATTTAGTGAATAGGCCCCCACAATAATAAATTGTGCTGCAGGTGATGCCCAGTAACTGAGTGTTTATCTTAGCCAGGTAGAGGATTGGTTTATAATGGGAAAGGTTTAAGTGAATAGAATAGAGCTTGGTGTTTAAGAATTGAGGCGTGTATATCTGTGGTGCGGTCTATAAACCTAAAATATCCGTCCATTAGATTATTACGTGTCACAGTATCGCTACTAATCACAATCTCACCTTAAATTGCATTTTGCAAATCCGTTGATAACCTACGATTGTATGAAACTTGACGTGTAAATAAATTTTGGTTTGAATTGTTTTACCGTTACGCCCAGTTCATATCTTTATTGATTAGTTAAATATCTAGAGAGCATCAAAAGAACTCGGGATAACGCGCCATATATTTGTTGACGTATATTCATTGATTGGATTAATCCCTATATCTTAGGTTTACCAATTTATACCGCTGGTATTGGAGGCACTGTCAAAATATATATATATTATGTATATCAACAATAAGAAAAATATGCGTCATAATTAATATATCCTGACCTATTAAAGAAGTCAATAATCTCCAACACACCCCTGTGCTGACATCATGTTGATCATTTTTTGTTCATTATGTTTAAATGCAATTTAAACTCATGTTTTATTATAGAAACCAAACAAATTGTAAACCTTTTTTTTTCCATCAGACTCAGCAGATTCAAAATATATGATTACTATTTGTATAAGTCATGTCACATCAGAATGTTATATATATATACTTCATTCCAATACTTCACTCCATTCATATTTCAATCATTTAAAGCATGTAGAATTATCTTCCAACATTTTATCATCCAAACCTTTGTGGTTATATATTCTATGGGCTACTCTTTAAAAAAAAAATCAGAAATTGAGACCCTGTTACTGCATTTTTCTAAGGAAATACACTTTTTTTTAAAAAATCCCCAAAAATTATATTTTGCTAGTATTTCGGTTGAATTTAAGTGTTTTTTAAATTGCTTCTTAGCTCAGCGCATCGTCCACACTCAAGTGGTTGAAAGGTGTGAAAATGGACTTTTGATATGCTACTGATTGCTTTTCAGTGCATTACAAAGAAGCATCGAGTTAACTCGATTTTGGGAGTGAAGGGGTTAGAAAAATAAAACAACAATTTGAAATTAAAGAAATGATTACAAATTTATATACAATGTATATATTAAAACTTCATATAAATTGTATTATTCACAGCTGTCAGTTGCAAGACCCAAAATTTCAAGACCCGCTCTCCTGACCTTTGAGCATAACAGGGATCCCCTAAGGCAAAATATTAGCCTGAGCAGATAATTTTTACCAGTTCCCTGTTACGACTCTATTCTGTCAGCTGGAGTTAGAATTCTTGGAGCCACTCATTGATACTGGCAGTGGGACCGCGTGACAGAGGTGACATTGCGCCATGGAGTCCTCAGACCTCCATGGAGTAAAGTGTGACCTTGCACAAGCTCCCTTTTGTCACACAACCACCGCAAATGGACACCAATAATTTGTAAGTCTGTTTGTATTGTGCAGATTTTTAGATGAAGTTAGACTTACTTTACCAGCTGATGGAGCCTGTTTTATTGGTGAAACGCATCCTGGTTGTATTTTAAATAAAAGCTCTTACTTTTATTCTGCCTGCCTGTTACCTGTCATCCGTGGAGGATGACCGTTTAGTGGATTTTAAACTGAAAAATCCATATGCGCACATCAAAGAGTCAGGGGTTACTCCATCAAGAATAAGTGTGCAATTGTCTTATACAAAAGGAAATACATATTCACGCAGAATTATACTAGAGAGAACCCCTTGTTGTATTTCTTTTCTTTGAGATATTACCAGAAGAATAATGGAAAGGTGATTGGGTACCTGTGAAATAAGAAAACAAAAGCCCAAAGGCGATCTAATCTAGAGCCAGTCCAGGCTCTTGTTATGTGGTGGATAGGAACCTGTATTTATTAATATATCTATATATTTTCATATTGCACGATAATTTTCTTCATTTTATTTTATGAGCGACTGGTTGGAATTCCACCATCTGTAATAGATCTAACTCATTACGTGTACGTATACCAGATTTCCTGTGAGCTGTACCGCTATAATCTAACCGAGAATTGTTTGTTCCCAGTGTTCCTTTGCATGCTGTCATAGGACAAAGCGAAACGCAACATAAGACACAGTAATTACCATCATGCCATAAGCAATGATAAAAATTGTTGTTACTAATCCTAACTGTGTTTGTGTGAGTGACGGACTGTCTGTTGAAGATGTGAGATTCCTTAGGTGTTTGTATGTCAATAAGTGTATCTAGGTACAGCCACCAGAAGAAATGGTTGGGCACCTTAGTCCTGACTAGGTCTTCTGCTACAGGCTTGCACATTGAAGTAGTACACACAAAGGTGGGGGAAGCTTTGTGGGGTTTGCTGCGCTTTAAACACCTTTTGCAAGCCAAATTTTAGCGCGTGTGTGTAACCCTTGCAAAGTACTGGCAGTGGACCTATATTTCACCCAATATATTGATGCTAGCCATAATACTAACGCTAGCCCTAATCATAAAACAGGCTATACAACAAATCTAACCCTAAGAGTAAACCTGACATTAGCCTCAAGTACCGGCTGGGTGTAGTAGAATTAATATCACTGCTCTATAACCGTGGAGACTGTGGAGACACAGGTTCAAAACCCGGCCAAAGCCCCTCTCAAGAAAGTGTCCTTGGGCAAGACACCTAATGGTACATACTTGCCATCCAGGACATACTTGAAGACGAGAGTAATCTCAATGTATCCTTCCTGGTAAAATACTTTTAAAAATAAATTCTAACTGTGAAATAAGCAGAAAATAGCAACTCCATCCTTAAGAGTAACTCTAACACTAAAATCAACCCCAACCACTTAAGATGCAGAAGCAGTATTCCTATCTCTAACAATAACCCTAATCATAAAACTAGTAGAAATATTAAACTGAAGCCTAAAAATAACCCCTACCCTAACAATAACCCTACCCGTAATGATATAAAAAGGAAGAAACAGTAACCCCCAAATTTGTTGATTAGGTTTATTTCCAAATATGAAGTTTTGCGATTCTGAAATATTCCGAATTGAACAGAGATGGAAACATTGGTGATGCACACGTCTACTGGGGAGTAAGGATCCAACCATTAGGCTAAATGTAGAGAAACCAAAAACAACAATAAGATATACATGTTAACTTTATTGAGACTGGATAAGAGAACAAACACAAAAAAAGGTTATGAAATTAAAAATAGAGGACAAACTAACTCTCTGAGGACTAAAAGCAGATATAATATTAGTATGTGGATACATTTGTAGATGCTATATTTTACTCTGTAAGGTTGAGAAATCCACGGTAGGGCTCCCCCTATTTTTATATTACTATGTACTGTTAATTGTCTCTAACCTTGACAGCGTCAATAAAATAGATGTGCTCATAATTCACAACTTCGTTTCTAACTTTGCTTTCAATCATCTCAATATGGAGAACAGTGATCCCAGCTTCCAGCAGATCCTTTCTTATAAACGGCTCGTCAAATGGTAAAAGATGGAACGCCTCACCATTGACCGTGTAAAAAGTGGAATTAAATCCTCCGAAGAGTAAAAGTCGTCCACCTAGTTTAAGCATGGAGGAGATTTTTCTAAGGTTCCTGTAAAGCGCATCATGGTCTTTAGAAACAAGTTCCAAAATGTACAAAATCACCAAACAGTCGGCTTTTTCTAACACAACTGGATCTGTTGGGTTATCTCTCTCAAAATCGCATTTCAGAATGTGCTTGACTCGCTGCCTCAGAGACTCTTCTTTTTCTTTCCATTTATCACTGAAACATAAGAAAATTATTTAAAATAATGAAATATCTTAGGAATTTAGGACTTGATGCCACAAAAGCCCTTTCCACCGTGACTGCCCTGCTATGTGATTGGTCAGTAAAGAGTCGGTCCAAGGACCAAACAGACTTCAGCTGTTCGAAATGCTGGTGGAAGGACTCTATCCACGTAAACGTATGGATAAAGACAACATATATATTTAAAGAAAAATTCAGTGATATTATAACATGTCAATAATCACATGACTGGACCATCTGGAAGCCTCGCTTTTTGAGTGTTCCTCAGTGAACTCAGAATGGTTTATGACCAACCAGTGAGCACAATCCACACACAATCTCTGTATACAGCTGAGAAACCTACAGTACAACTTGATGGTCCATGGCTCTAGTCTACTATTCGTGTGTACTGACACAAATACCACAGACAGCACATCTTTGGTGCGGTACGGGTGTACATATGTGGGTCGTTCTTTCCTCTAAAATGTTTAGCGGTTCATTTGTAAATATTTCCTTTAAAAATTGTTCCCCAATAAAATATAAATCAAAATGTGAATCGATGCTTCACCTGTTTCCTTCCAGTGTTGCAACAATTTGTGATGCATGAGACAAGTCAATGGCATCCTGCTTATTCTTCATCCATTTCTCTAGGTCCACGATACATGAACCAGAAGTTTCTAGAATGGTGATGTCTTTGAACCCTTTGCAGATTGGTAGCAGGTGGAATATATTGCAGCCGGCGGAAAGGTCAATCAACGACTCTCCTTTAATTTTACCTAAAAATTAAGAAGCAAACTGTGTAGGTGTACCATGACGTAAGAGACATTGTTTCCCATTCTCCCACACAATGGATTTCCCGTCAAAGGGCGACATGTAGAAAGCTGTCATAAAGCATACTCTGCAGTCTGGCACTTAGACTCAATATTAGTAACTTGACACTAGTCCATAAAACACATCCAGTAACACATTAAAAGCTATTTTCTGAACTCGGAATAATAGAGCCAGTACATTCAGTTTGCTAAGCTAAGCCTATTGGAATTCTGTACATGCTTCTATCAAAATTTAAAGGGCCACGCTATCAAAATAATTACACCTAACCCTCCTATATCCCCTTAAATAATAGGGCAGAGGCTGCAGACAGCGTCTGCCCGATTTTTTCTCTAGAATTTTTTTAAGATTAGGTGTAAATACTCACCTTTTCTCCTTCAGCACACACCGATCTAGATATGACTTAAATGGATAGATAGATACTGATATAGATAGATACTGATATAGATAGATAGTTACTGATATATATATAGATAGATAGATAGATAGATAGATAGATAGATAGATAGATAGATAGATAGATAGATAGATAGATAGATAAAAAGATAGATAGATAGATAGATAGATAAAAAGACAGAGATAGATAGATTTGGATAGATAGATAGATAGATAGATAGATAGATAGATAGATAGATAGAAGTTAGATAGATACTGATAGAGATAGATAGATAGATAGATAGATAGATAGATAGATACTGATAGAGATAGATAGATAGATATAGATAGATAAAAAGACAGAGATAGATAGATTTAGATATAGATAGATACATAGCTAGATACTGATAAGATAGATAGATAGATAGATAGATAGATAGATAGATAAGATAGATAGTAGATAGATAGATAGATAAAAAGATAGATAGATAGATAGAAGATAGATAGATAGATAGATAGATAGATAGATAGATAGATAGATAGATAGATAGATAGATAGACAGAGATAGATAGATAGATAGATATAGATAGATAGATAGAGATAGATAGATAGATAGATAGATAGATAGATAGAGGTTAGATAGATACTGATAGAGATAGATAGATAGATAGATAGATAGATAGATAGATAGAAGTTAGATAGATACTGATAGAGATAGATAGATAGAAATATAGATAGATAAAAAGACAGAGATAGATAGATTTAGATATATTGGATAGATACATAGCTAGATACTGATAGAGGTAGATAGATAGATAGATAGATAGATAGATAGATAGATAGATAGATAGATAGATAGATAGATAGATAGATTAGATATATTGGATAGATACATAGCTAGATACTGATAGATAGATAGATAGAGTTAGATAGATACTGATAGAGATAGATAGATAGAAATATAGATAGATAGACAGAGATAGATAGATAGATATAGATAGATACATAGCTAGATACTGATAGAGTAGATAGATAGATAGATAGATAGATAGATAGATAGATAGATAGATAGATAGATAGATAGATAGATAGAGGTTAGATAGATACTGATAGAGATACTGTAGCTAGATGGATACTGATAGAGATAGATACGTATAGATAGATACAGAGATAGATATATAGATAGATAGATAGATAGATAGATAGATAGATAGATTAGATAGATACTGATAGATACTGTAGATAGATGGATACTGATAGAGATAGATAGACGTATAGATAGATACAGAGATAGATATATAGATAGATAGATAGATAGATAGATAGATAGATAGATATATAGATAGATAGATAGATAGATAGATATATAGATAGATATAGATAGATAGATAGATAGATAGATAGATAGATAGATAGATAGATAGATAGATAATGAGGAGGATTATACTTAGGAAAAAGCGATTTTCTGGCACATTACATGCTTACCTGTAAGTTGTATACTATCTATTAAAGTTGGTGATAAATTTAAATATGTTTAACATATACCTGAAATCTTGACAAGTTGCTTTATGGGAAATATGAAAAGCTCTTCATTTAAATTGTAATCTGAAGCAGCGGAAAAGTATCTCTCATTCAGCTGTTTTGGATCAAAGTCATGTACATGGTAATATTTCAGAACGCTGCGGTCCATATTGTGTATCGGCAAATGATCCTCGTGCACCTGTTAGTTGGCTGACAATACGTCTCTCTGTCTGTTATATACAGCTAATATTGTGACCTGGAATTTAATTAACGGACTGCATGACTTGTCAGGAGTCAATCAGTGCAACTTCTACATCCTGCTCATGAAACCATATGGCACTGGCATGATGTAGTCATAAGGATCAGTTCTCCTGGCTTCCAGGACATTCTTTGACATGACATGACTCGTCATGTGTCACACAATACAATTTTCACACGTTATCATTATGACACTCATTGACTCCAGTCATGATGCAGTCATAAGACTCAGTTCTTCTGGCTTTCAGAGCACACAATCTTATAAAACAATGATATGAAATGGAGACGATCCTACTCAACAGAGCTTACAATCTAGAGTTGGGACGTAAAACCTATGGCACGGATACCACAGCCAGCACGCACAGCCTTTGCTGCTGGCACACATGGGGCCGTATTACAATGTTGGTGCTAACTTAACCAGAGCTGTTGTAAACGGAAAACCTCCATAGGCAAGAATGTCTCTGGGAAGTTTACAACAGCTCTGGTTAAGTTAGCACCAACTATGTAATATGGCCCATGATATCTTCATGTACTGTATTCAGTATTTTATTTGGTTTTCTTTGATACTTTAATATTAACTTTACTTTATAATTTAAACATATTTGACAAAGCATAAAATATACTTAACATTTCACAAGGAGTGCTCTTTTGTGCTTATATTCAACAACATTTGTATTTTGGATATGATCCATCATGAAGTGCCAATCTGTAAATGTCTCCCATAACCCTTTGTATTTTTTGAGCCTTTATAATATTTTAGCTTGATCAATGAGTTTTAAAAAAATGTTCACTCCAAGTTAATTATATTTTCCCCCACTATTCTCCTATGTTCCCTCATATGTAAATAAAATGTGTTTGGCTACTGTCACGTTTCCACCGGTTCCAGCCATGCCCCCTGGTGGTGTGAGCAGTCCAGGCCAGCTCTTCCCTATCTATGTTTAGCCATTCCACCCCTGTGCCGCTCCTGGATTCCCCAGTGGCTGGTCGGCCTGGGGGTCACATGTCCCAATTTCCCAGTCCTGTTCACTATTTAAATGCAAGCAGCAGAGAGGTCCATTGCTCTTGCATGGATTCCTGTTCCTGAGAGTTCCTGTGGTGTTCATGTTTCCTGGTTCCTGAGAGTTTTTGTTCCTGGTTCCTGAGTTACAGCATCCCACATCTTGTCTTGGATTTTCTGATTTGATCTTCGCTTTTTCCTGACTATTCTTTTGTCTCCTCCCTGTACTCTGTATTATTGATAGTGTACCTAACTCTGCTAGTCTGACATTTCTCTCTGACTCTTGATCCTTTGGTTCCAGTCCTGACTATTCTATATTTGTTCCTTGTTCCATGTTCTGTGTATTACCCAGCAGAATATATTTATCCTTCACACAGAGGCCAGTGTAAGGACCTCATTTCTCTTCAGGGCTCCCTGTGTGTTGTTGCTGGTTGTCTTGTTTAACCCTCGCCTGTTCTCCTGTCTCTGTTATTTCTTGTTAGGTTTTCTTTAGGCAGAAGACCATTAAAGGATCTTACCCCAGTGTTAGGGATCCCTTTAGAGTTCTTTGTGTTCTCCATATTCTACTTCTGTTCTTGTTCCAGTCCTGTTATATATTGTCTTGTATCCGTGTAGTAGTTGTGTGCTGTGGTCTGTGTCTATGCAGCCAGCAGCTAACCTGCCTAAAGGGCTAGATATCCTGAATAAAGGGCCCACCTTGGCTCAAGCCAAGGGCCATCGTGACAGCTACAAACTGATTTAATTTTTCATTTATAAATTACATGCATCACAATAAAAATCACGATGAATTTTATAAATCGTGATATTCTTTTATGTAATGGCTTTATGACCCAAATGGTTTAGGGCTCCTTAACTTTAAATAATGCAGACATACACATAATCCACAACCTCATTGAGTACCTTCCTCTGAATTGTATCAAAACCTTTGATTGTACTTGAATTTTGTGACGGTAGGGGTTATTCAAAGATCACTGAATTTTCTGTGCTCTTTCATTTGGCGCACTTTGGCAAACTCAATTCGCCGACCGTGCTATGAATTCAGCATTCACTGCAGAATCCCTGAAGTGCGCCGAATTGATTCGCCGAACACCACCGATAACCTGACAAAAGCTGTCAATAAACCTGCCGAACGCCATTGAAAAACCACCAAACGCAGCTGCAAACCACTGAACGCAGCTGACGATCAACTGAACAAACCACGGAACGCTGCCATGATCTGCTCTTTCCAATGATACCAAACATTAACCCCCCTATCCCCACCATAGTGTTTCCATAGCGAAACCCTTTGAGAGCTAGGGGTTAAATCTTACACTGATGTTATTGCGCCATGTGCAATGACATCAGTGTGCGGGGAGAGGCCCCAGAGGCTTGGATGACATCCAAGATGTCAGCCACCTCCGGGAGAGGTCCGCGACCCGGCGCCAAAAGGATGCTCGTGGATGATCGTGGACCGGAACCTCAGGGGTTAAAGACAGGCATCACTGGAAAGGGCAAACTCTGCCCTTTCCAGTGGTGCCTGTCTTTGACTTTAATCTCCTCCCGATCAGGAGGGAGAGGGGTCCAAAGGACCCCCTCCTTTCCGGTGCCGGCGGGCCACCTGAAAATGACATCATCGTGCCGGGAGTGGGTTTAAAAGCATTGTCTGACTTCCAGGACCCCAGAGAGAGAGAGAAATGTGAGTAGTGGGAGCGATACCCCACTAAGCGGATGACCTGTGGGGAACATCCTCAGCATATAGCGGGGAAACTCCATGACGTCCCCACACGTCTTTCATAGTGAAGGGGTTGAGGAGTCCTGGGCTCAGAGGGACAAAAATATATAATTATATAATCATGCGCATGAGCTATTGCAAGAAAATATTAAGAATAATATATATAAATATATTGTGACAGTGTGATTAGGGGCATGGTAATAGACCACAATTTTATTAGCAGGTAGATGGAGAATGCCCTTTTCCCCCTGTAGGGTTGTAGCAGCTGATGCCTGATTAAGACTGTCCTGCCTTTATAGGTACAGTGGTTCCCTTGGAGAGGGCAGTCTTTGTGCTGGGTGCAGCAAGGAAGGAAACAAAACCCTGATGCCAAAGGAAAGAACATTGTATTTTGCTTATTGGTAAGCGGCTTAGCTGCTCTATATAAGAGAGGAAATAAATGTTTAGTTAGGTTCCGCATAAGGAGTAGGCTTTTGACTTATATTTATTTTACTTTCTTGTTTATGGAGTACCCTGCATCTTAAAATAAGCAGAAATAGTTACCTTATCCCTAACACTAACCTTGTTCATAAAAAAGCAGGAATTGTAAGTTTAGCTTTAGCTGTAATCATAAATCAATCAGAAACAATAAACCTACCCCTAAAAGTAACTCTAACCCTTATATTAACCCTAACTCTAATTGTAAAATAAGCATAAAAAGCAACCCTAATCCTAAGAGTGACTCTATCCCTAACCATAAAAGCAACCCTAACCATAACCCTACCCATCAAAGAATCAGGAACAGTAGTCCTAACACTAAAAATAACCTTATTATTATCATTAACCTTGTTAACAATAAGCTTATCAACAAGGATAAATAGTGACCCGAACCCTAAAATTAACCCTGACAATAACCCTAACCCTAATTACAAAATAAGAAGACATACAGGGTTATTCAGAGAGCGTGAAAAGCAGGAGAATGACTGGAGAATGAAAATTCTAGGTCAAAATAGCCAAACCAGAAAAATTCTCACTTTCATCTCACTTTCCAAATCGGCTATTTTGACCTAGAATTTTTCATTCTCCAGTCATTCTCTTGCTTTTCACGCTCTCTGAATAACCCTGATAGTGACCCTAAAAGAAACCCAAACTCTAATTAATTTATTTTTAAAAGTTGTATTATGTGAACTTATGCATGACTTGAGAAATGCTGCCTGTGCCCTATATATATGTTATTTAATACGATGAGTGTGATTTTTTTTCTTGTTTTAATTTTCTGCAACGAGGAAAATCTTTATATTTTATTATAGTGTGGCTCTAAATATCAGAATCAACTGAATATTTATGTCAGGAGTCTGTCTAGGATGTACCGGGTATGAGCTGTGGATGCATTGACACAGAAACAGAAGTAACAGTGAAGACAAGGGGGTTTTATTAGAATAAAGGTAACACACAGCAATAGGTAGATAATGGAGACAATTAGGGAATAATGGAAAAGGACTAGGATAGAATAAATCGAGGAGAGAGAAAGAGGCTGGACTGGCCTACAGAGAGGCAGAGGCTGGACTGGCCTACAGAGAGGCAGAGACTGGACTGGGCCACAGAGAGGCAAAGACTGGACTGGCCCACAGAGAAGCATGCAGAAAAAGGGATATAGTGACACAGAGGATAACACACTGGGAGCTCACAGGGGGATAGAGACAGGAGAGAGACAGGACAGGGAGAGGGCTGACTGTTGGAGGGGTGTCACGGTCCACCCCGGGTACCTGCTGTTGTACCTGTCTTGCAGACCTAGATCTAAGAACTTTACCCTGGATCTCTTCTGTCTTGGATTCCAGTCCAGGTTTTGCCCAGGCTCAGCACCTTGACCAGGCTCATGGAGATCCAGCCTGGGTCTTCCTTTTCTACCCCAGGACTTCCAGCTGAGGCCCATCCATGATTAAGCCTCCATAAAAGGCAGAGAGACCCAGCCAGCAGTGGTTCTGCATTGTGCTCCCTGACTGAGGTCATCTGGACGTGTGCAAACCTGCTCCAGCTTTTCCAGTTTATCCAGTGTATCCAGCGCTTTATCCACAGTCTGTGGTCAAAACCCTCCAGGACACTGCTCAAGTGGGTACTCCCAACCGTGTAGCCCACCATCCCCTGTGTATGGAGACCTGCCTGTGGATTACAAGTGTTTACCACCGTCTCTGACCTTTTGATCTCAAGGTACCACTGTCAGCTATCTGGATTTATTCCTAGTGGACCCTGTCTGCAGTCTGGGACTGCATAGTCCACTATCCTGACTCTCCATCCAAGACCACTTCCTGGTCTGTATATACTATGTGCTGAACTCTTGCATATGGACATTAACCCTGTCATTGCCTGTGTTGTCCAGTATTGCATTCCTTTATTCTTTCAAGTGCCTGCTGCCAAGGCCTATTTAAGTTTCATTAAACTCATTCAGTGCTTGATATCCTGTCTGGCCTCCCCTCTGTGTCGCCGCCTGCTGGGCTCATACCAGAACCGCACACGCCACGTGACAAGGGGACTTGGAACAAGCCAAGCTGAAGAACAATCAGTGTACACAGGTGACTGGCAAGAATAGGAATAATTCTTAAGAGTACTGTAAAGGTTAAATGAGGGCGGAATCACTATGGGTGTAAGCCTTCTTACGGCATCACTGAGATGCTGTGACGTCCAGCGTCCAAGACCTTGCCCGACACCTAGCAGTGCCATCCTCACTGCTCACTGGCAGGGCGCCGAGTGATAAGCAAGCCCCTGGTGGTCACGTCGGAGGCAGTGCCTGGCATGATGACGCAAAGCCACCGGGTTTAAAGTCAGTCTGCTCAGGCAGACTCATTGCCCCGACCTGGAGTTTGCTTCCCCCAGTGCTTTTGTCAATTTCTGATTTTGTGAATGACTTTGGCTTTTCATAACGAACCCTCAATATGCATGACCACGGCTATTTCTGAGAACCCTGATTTATATGTGACCACGCTATTTCTGAGAACCCTGATTTAAATGTGACCACTGCTATTTCTGAGAACCCTGATTTGTGTATGACCACGGCTATTTCTGAGAACCCTGATTTGTGTATGACCCTCGCTATTCCTGACAACTCTGCTCTAAGTGTAACTCTTGGTTTAAGGCAGACCATCTTTCCTGACAATAAGAACTATGCTATTGGGGCCAAGTGTGTTCTCCTATCCTGGGGCCTGTTAACCCTTGCTGGATACTACTCCCTGAAGATAGATAGCTTTACCGACCATCCAAGGATCGGAGGGGTAGATAGTATACTGTGTACAGGGTCCAGTATCATAGACCCAAGGGGGATCCGTGACAGATGCCTGGCAAGGGGCATGGCAAATATTGAGCTCCTCTGATATTTCTTAGTTTTTCCGATTCTGGAAAACTAGAAATTCAAATTAGTTGAATCCTATTATCTCCAAATCCGATGTTTTGGGATTCTGAAACATTCAGAGAGTAACTGAGATGAAAATTTTGGCCGTGCACATGACTAGTGGTGACTCATGATCCAACCATTCAACTAAACAGGGAGAAAATTAACCAAAAACAACAGTAAAGCAAACTTTATTGAAACTGGATAAGAGATCAAACACAAAAAAGGTCAAAGAAACATACATGATATAATGTAAGAACAAACTAAGCTCTCTGTGGACTAAAAGCAGATATAATATTAGTATGTGGATACATTTCTAGAGGCTCTAATTTACTCAGTAAGGTTGAGAAATCCATGTTAAGGCTCCCCCTATTTTTAGATTACCATGTACTGTTAATTGCCCCTATCCTTGACAGCGTCAATAAAATAGATGTGCTCATAATTCGCAATTTCGTTTCTCACTTTGCTTTCAATCATCTCAATATGGAGAACAGTGATCCCAGCTTCCAGCAGAGTCTTTCTTATACACGGCTCATCAAATGGTAAAAGATGAAACAAATCGCCATTGACCGTGTAAAAAGTGGAATTAAACCCTCCGAAGAGTAAGAGACGGCCACCTAGTTTAAGCATGGAGGAAATTTTTCTAACGTTTCTGTAAAGAGCATCATGGTCTTTAGAAACAAGTTCCAAAATATACATAATCACCAAACAGTCGACTTTTTGTAACACAACTGGATCTGTTGGGTTATCTCTCTCAAAATCGCATTTCAGAATGTGCTTGACTCGCTGCCTCAGAGACGCTTCTTTTTCTTCCCATTTATCACTGAAATATAAGAACATTATTTTTAATAATGAAGTAACTTGGGAATTCAATACTTGAGGCCAGGAAGACCCCGTTCTACCCTGACTGCCCTGCTATGTGATTAGTCAGTAAAGTCGGTCCGGGCACCAAACAGACTTTAGCTGTACGAAGTGCTGGTAGAAGAACTTTATCCCCATAAACGAACGATATAGACAACATATATATCTAAGGAAAAAAATCTGTGATATTATAATGTGCCGAAATCACATGACTGGACTATCTGGAAGTGTTAGGATTGGTACCGGGTTAGCACCGAGGTATGGGTTCATAAGTCCAATATGCGGTGTAACACAAGGAAGGGTGGAGGAGGATCTGCAGGCTTTAGGATTGTGGAGCAAGACACTGAAGGTTGACTGGTAGGGGTAGTGGGAGACATGGTTATATATTGGCCAAACACAGGAATCTGGAGCAACGAGGATGGTGTGGAAATGGTGTGGATCTTTGAAAGGTACGTGAGTCCAGAAGAGAAAGCCAGGAGTTTCACAGGAGCAGAAACTTGTATGTCTTTTCTCAGGTCAAGATATTCATTGATGAGGCGCTGGATGAATGGGAGTGGGGCCCTTTATTGGATTCAGCCAGTGCTAGATGGTCATGTGGTCAGGGTGTTTTTGTTTATTAACTAAGCTACCAGGGCTATGAGCTTGAGCACCTGGTCTGGAGATGTGCAGCACAGGAAGGGTGCTGCCGGTGGTCAGAGCATGGCACCAAACATGGGTCATGACAGGAAGCCTCACTTTTTGATTGTTCCTCAGTGAACTCAGAAAGGCTTGTGAACATCAAGTGAGCACAATCCACACTAACTCTGTATACAGCTGAGCAACATACAGCACCTTGATGGTCGATGGCTCTGGTCTACTATTCAAGCGTAGTGACAAATGTCCCATCCTCGGTGCGGTACAGGGTTTACATATGAGGGTCGAACTTTCATATAAAATGTTTAGCTGCAAATATTTAATTTAGAAATTGTTTCTCAGATGCAGCATAAATCAAACTATGAATCGACGTATCACCTGTTTCCTTCCAGACCAGCAGCAATTTGTGATGCATGAGATAAGTCAATGGCATCCTGATGTTTCTTCATCCATTTCTCTAGGTCCATGAGGCAAGAATCAGAAGTTTCTAGAATGTTGATGTCTTTGAACCCTTCACAGATTGGTAGCAGGTGGAATATAGTGCAGCCGGCGGAAAGGTCACTCAACGTATCACCTTTTATTTTACCTAAAAAGTAAGAAGCAAACAGTTTAGGTGTACAGTGATCTAGAAGACACCACTTTCCATTCTCCCACACAATAGATTTCAAGTCAAAGGATGACATGTAGAAAGCTGCCATAAAACACACTCCGCAGCCTGGTACATAAAATTAATTATAGTAACGTGACACTAGTCCGTTATACACGTCCGACAGCTCCACCTCCAACACCTCCACCTCCAACACCTCCACCTCCAACAACACATTAAAAGCTATTTCACAAACAGAATTCCTAATAATAGAGCCAGTAGATTCAGTTTGCTAAGCTAAACCATCATTAGAATAATGTACATGCTTCTATTAAAATGTAAAGGGCAGTATTACAAAGCTGGTGATAACTTAACCAGGGCTGTTGTAGGCTCGTGCACCCATTTTTTCTCGGTTCGGCTCGTTCGGATTTTGTAAATTTTCGTTTCGACTCGTTTCGGCCGATTTCCGTTTCGATTCGGTTCGTTTCGGTTTGTTTTTCGTATCGACCTTTTTTTTTGGGATTTCGAAAATTTTCGTGTTTTTCGGAACGTCTGTTCTCCTCGTTTCAAAGTGTCTATTCGTTTTGACGTAAACTAATGGTTTTTTGGATACGATAATTATACGATACGATAATTCTGCCATTGAGATTTCTCATGTTTTACAAGAAGGACACATTGAGATTTCTCTGGATTTCCAGGAAGGATACATTGAGATTTCTCATGTTTTACAAGAAGGATACATTGAGATTTCTCATGTTTTACAAGAAGGATACATTGACATGTCTCATGTTTTACAAGAAGGATACATTGCGATTTCTCTGGATTTGCAGGAAGGATACATTGAGATTTCTCATGTTTTACAAGAAGGATACATTGAGATTTCTCTGGTTTTCCAGGGAGGATACATTGAGATTTCTCTGGTTTCTATTTCCAGGAAGGATACATTGAGATGGGAATGATACAAAATTTAATTACAGAATCAGCGATATAAATACGATGTCCGAAATTACTGAAATGGAACCGAAATCAGGAATGGAGCCGAAATCACGAATTGAACGAAAATGAATTTCGATTTTACACATTTCTACTCCATTCGAAAATTCCGAAAAGTTTTCATTTTGGCTCAAACTTTTTCGGATCTGCTGTTTTCGGATCTGAAAATTTTCAGAAAATCGGCCGAATTCAAATGCACGAATCGGGAAATTTCGTGAAGATTCCAAAATTCCGAAACGCACATCCCTAGGCTGTTGGAAACTTACCAGATCCATTATACGGCCCTATTACATTCCTGAAGGTAATGTTAGCGTCACCTGTGTGAGTGTTAACGTTAGCTCTGGTTGGCCTAGCACGGCGCACCATATTACAATCCAAACGCTAACGGGTTAAAAAAAACATTAGCGATTCGGATCTTGTGCTTTTCAGCGCAAGGTTACTGTACTTTGCGCTCCCTATGCTTAACATGAGGAGCGCAAATTGTTAATTAGCATTAGTATTACAATATACTAACGCTAATTACCGTCCGGCTGCGGTTAACCCAAAAGTTAACCACAGCCCGGACCTGCTGCCATAGGCGACTCTACAGGGGGGGAAATTGCCCCCCCATGGTTATTCCTTGCCCCCCCATGTGCCCCCCCACCAAAAATCTGCTTCCAGCTTACCACACTTTTTCGGACCAGTGTATCTCCGTCCCTGTGCATCGTATATGGACTATCTAGATGTCATTGGAAAGAGCAGATTCTGGCCTTTCCAATGATACCCAACATGACCATATTCCGTTTGAAATAAAAGTCAAAAACATTAAATAATAACAGGCACTTAAACTTAAGCATTTTCACAGGGTTGAAATGTCTCAGCAGTGAAGTGGTTAATGTTCAGACTATACATTACATTGTGTATTACATTAGTTTTTGCCTTGGTTTAGTTGTATATTAAGGGTTAAATGGGTAGGCTTCATCCCTCACAGTATACATTTTATTTTTTCCTTGATTAATGGCATTTTAGGGGTTAATGTGTTAGCTATATGCCTCACAGTGTATTCATTTCATGTTTTACCTTGATTAATGGCATTTTAGGGGTTAATGAGTAGGCTAAATGCCACATTGTTTATTATTTTTATTGTATTTCCCTGGGTTTATGGCATTTTAGGGGTTATTATGGAAGTTAGAATCTAAAGGGTCTAATAATCTTTAGATCCTTTGCTTTTCCTCACATTTCGAGGAATTTATTTCGCCGAAAATAAAGTGAATTCCCTATTTAGCGAAAGGTCACTGTAATTTGCTAAAAGTGGAGTCGCTGAAGCAGCTATCAGACATTCAGCGAAAACTGCCGAATTGCGGCAAATAAAGTATCATGTTAGTACAATAAAAAGGCATCATTGCATCACATTACTCATTGCATCACATTACTCATTGCATCACATTACTCATTGCATCACATTACTCTGGGGTTTTGGAATCTTATTTATATATACTTATTTAGGGCACTATTACCTGGTGTGGGTTAACCCTTGCGTAAGCATGGTTTTGCGTTAGCGCCAGGTTAATCGAGTCTAGCGCCTGACCAACAGATCTTTTGCCTCTCGCTACAAACGGGAAAAATCACTTGGCGCATTGCTATTAGCGATTTGTACTGCGAGCTTACTGTACTTTCCGCGTCCTTTACTTAACATGGGGAGCACTAGAGATCTCTAGCGCTTTTGCAGCTAGCAGATCAGTTAGTGCCGGCGCTAATTTTTTGAGGGAAGCTAATTGCAACATTTTACCTACTGCTCAACCCTGGTGCTAACTCCAAAAAAACAGATCTTTGCCCAAAATTAACAGGCAATTGAAAGGAATGCAGCACAGGTGTTCTCTTGGCCCCATACACTATAGCAATGGATCTGGTCCGCATTGTCGTTGCTGTTGCAGTAGGCTCTATTATAAAAGTATCCTTTATCCACATATATCCTAATTCTAATATATTGCCTAATTTTAAACATTTTATGCTGGGGGTTATTCATAGTATGGAAGCGGTTGATTATTAGGGTGACTGTGTAGACCATGTTTAAAGGGACACGTGAATAAGTCTTGCCCTGAAACATGTATTATTTATATGCTGCAGCAGGGAAATTTTTGTTGCTCACCTGGCCTTCCTTTTGGATCTATTAAATGCAGTGTAATGATTCTACATGCTGTTGGGTGGCATTTATCATGCAATGCCCATCAGCTATAATATATGTGTGCATCAAAACATGGATGATACAGCCACCTTGGATGATTTTAATAATGCAGGGGTGTGAGGTTATTCACTGGATGTGTTCATATTCAAGCTTGTGAGGGTGGGGGATAGGTATGGCCTAGCACTGGAAAAAAAACATTCTATCCTGTACACAACCGCATTAGCGCTGGGTCTCAGCCCGGGTCTTAGAGTTTTCCTAGCGTGCGCCAAACGACCTTGTTCATGGACTACTGCAGACAAGGTGATCTGTTTGTGGGTCGTCAGGCACTAAGTTTTAGCGACTCGCGCTAAATGTTTCCTTTAGCGATGGTGTTTTAGCTCACATAGGTGATTGGGCCCTTAGTTTTATTCAGTGATATGATTTAGTGGTGAAAATTATTAGTGCCCCCCCCAGTTTTGACTGCGGTATCTTTTGTGCCCCCCCTAAATATTGTTCCTAGAGTCGCCACTGCGGCTGCTGCTAATGGGTTCCGATTCAGCACCAACCAAAAATCCCCCCAAAAATCAGATACTCACCGCCCATCCCACGGCGAGAACGGCGGGTCCGACCACATCTTCTTGCCGCCAAGAGTAGTGAGAGACTGGGGACTCTCCCCAGGCTTCCACTGCGAATCACTACACCAGCGAGATACTGCAGGTCATGCGATTGGCGGCGTTAGCCTCAATGGAGTCCTATGGACTCCATGGAGGGGATGCTCACGGCGGCGCCTAGAGCTGCTCCAAACATCCCGTGGCTTAGTGCCGTATTACGGTGCAAGCTGCTGTATTAGCGCTTGCAACGTAATAACAAGCTAAATCGGGGACGTTAAGGAGAAACCTGCAGGTGCAAGTTTTTATCCTTTGCGTCCCCGTTTTAGCATTAGGAAAGTAATATGGGCCCTAGTTTATGGAGGTGCTAAATTTACAACAGCTCTGGCTAAGTTAGCACCAACTTTGTATTATTGTCCAAAGGCTTTTAAAAATGTGCACCTACCCCTCATTTTTCCTACTAAATAATTGTTTCCTTTTATACATAGTTTAGATTAAGTCTAAATACTCACCTTTTCTCACTTAGAGCCTGGCTACTCCTCCTCTTCAGCTCAGGGCTTCCGAAATGTGGAAGTCCCTGCAGCCCCTTTATTATTATTCTTATTCATTATTTATAAAGCGCCAGCATATTCCGCAGCATATTCCAGCACCTATAGAATTCGCCTGAATAAACCTGTCAAATGAAACCACCGAATGGCAGGGCATTTCGGGAACGTTTCACTGCTGGTTTTTGTTCTCTGAATAGCCAAAGCATTGATTCTCTATGGGGATTTCACTGCCCT
This sequence comes from Leptobrachium leishanense, assembly GCA_009667805.1. NCBI lineage: Eukaryota > Metazoa > Chordata > Amphibia > Anura > Megophryidae > Leptobrachium > Leptobrachium leishanense. The sequence continues at coordinate 618,005 of CM019073.1, read as the reverse complement.
GGAACAGGCACCGAACAGGCACCGTATGTGCAGGCATTTCGCCAACATTTGGCGAACTGCCTGCTCCCTGGATTCCCGAATGGCCCGGAAAAGTAACCGTAAGCTGAATTTCACTGTTCGGTTACCTTTCGCCAGCAATTCGGAGCTCTTTGAATAACCCCGATAGATAGATACAGATAGATAGATAGATAGATAGACAGACAGACAGACAGACAGATAGATAGATAGAGATACAGATAGATAGATAGATAGATAGACAGACAGACAGATAGATAGATAGATAGATAGACAGACAGACAGACAGACAGACAGACAGACAGATAGATAGATAGATAAAGGCATATAGAGATAGAGATAGATAGATACAGACAGACAGACAGATAGATAATGAGGAGGATTATGTTTACTAAAAAAACGATTCTCTACAACATGGGTTTTCTGTAAGTTGTATATTATCTAATAAAGTTGATGAAAAATTTAAATATGTTTAATATTTACCTGAAATCTTGACAAGTTGCTTTATGGGAAACATGACAAGCTCTTCATTTAAATTGCAATCTGAAGCACCAGAGAAGTATCTCGCATGTACTCGTTTTGGATCAAATTCATGTACATGGTAATATTTCAGAGCACTGCGGTCCATACTCTGTATCTGCAACTGATCCTCGTGCACCTGTTAGTCGGCTGACAATACGTCGATCAGTGTTAAACACATCTAATATTGTGACCTGGAATTTAATTAACAAACTGCATGACTTGTCAGGAGTCAATCAGTGCAACTTCTACATCCTTCTCATGACACCGTATGGCGTCGCGTCATGTTGTCATAAGGATCATTTCTCCTGGTGTCCGGGACATTCTTTGACTTGTCATGTGTCAAACAAAAAAAAAAGTAAAATCTTAACTATCCACAACTTCTTTGTCGGTATATTAAATATATAAGCACTGGGGCGCCATTTATGCCCTTCAAACAACGTACCCTATCCAATAAGAGGTAGGCTTGTTTTTCAGATTTTTAAACTTTTCGATTCGGCTCGTTTCGACCGATTTCTGTTTCGATCCGGTTCGGCTCGACTCGTTTTTCGTGTACATTTTTTTTTTCGGAATATCGACCATTTTTGGTATTTTCGTGTCACTTTGCTCGTTTTTTTATCGACTTTTCGTAATTTCGGAAATTTTCATTTTTCGGAATTGTACATACTTTCGGAATATCGACCGTTTTTCATATTTTCGTGTCACTTTGCTCGTTTTTGTATTGACTTTTCGTAATTTCGGAAATTTTCGTTTTTTCGGAACGTCTGTTCTCCTCGTTTCAGAGCAATAAATTTCGATTTGACACATTTCAAGTCCATTCGAAAATTCCGAAAATATTTCGTTTCGGATCGGGAAAACTTTTCGGATCTGCCATTTTCGGATCTAAAAATTTTCAGAAATTCGGCCGCATCCGAAAACACGAATCGGGAAATTTCGTGAAAATTCCGAAATTCCGAAACCCGAAACGCACATCCCTAATAAGAGGGTTAAAGGGAGAAGGTGTGAATAAAGGTGGCACACAATGCTGGTTTCATATCGTTACATCATGACACTAAATTTATGTATTTATCATAAATCCTTTACCAGGAGGGATACATTGAGATTTCTCTAGTTTTCAAGTATGTCCTGGGTTCAAGAACATTGAATTGTTACAGAAATACAAAGTAGTAAAATGCAAGATATAAAAAACAAAACACAAATATACAGATTAACAGAAAATAAATATGTAGGAAATATAGTCACTATGTTACATGTTTACAGGTGCATTCTGTATTGAGGTATATTAATAGGGAGCTCTTGAGTGACTTGAGACGGTGGGAAGATTTGATGGCGTCTCGGAGGTTATTCCGTAACTGTGGTGCTCTGTAGGAAAATGAGGATCGAGTCACTGTCTTTTTGTATTGCGGTATTGTAAGTAAGGTGCTGGTCCTGGATCGGAGGTTATAGGATGAGGGAACTGCTGGGGGAAGCAGCCTAGTCAGGTAGGGTGGTAGCTTTCCAGAACATCTCTTTAACACCAGGTTGAAAAGGTGAAGAGTGCATCTATATTCCAGCGACAACCAATTTAGTTCTTTTAACATGTCACAGTGGTGGGTCATAAAGTTACATTGTAGCACAAAGCGTCAGAATGAGTTATACAATGTAATAAGTATATGAAGGTGTGTTTGCGGGGCAGCTGCATACACTACATCTCTGTATTCAATAGCCGGCATAAGCATTTGCTGTACAATCTGCTTTGTTACCGCGGGGCTCAGGCAGGATTTGTTTCTGTACAGGGCTCCTAGTTTGGGTAAAGTTTAGATGAGTGTTTTTCGATGTGGGGGCCAAAGGAAAGATTTGGGTCTAACCACTTACCTAGATATTTGAGAGAAGTGACTGTGGTCAGCGTGTCATTTGATTATGTCTTGACACATAGATGGGGTGTTTGCAGTTTATGTAGTTTAGGTGCGGTTCCAAAGAGCATCGTTACCGTTTTGTCAGTATTTTAAAAAGTTTGTGTTTGATCCACGTTTCTACCTCTGTGAATTGTTCTTGCAGCACGGCCTCCAGCTGTGGGAGATTTGGTTTACTGGTATAGATTACGGTGTCGTCTGCGTACATGTGTACAGTTGAGGCTTTGCAGAAATTGGGCAGATCATTTATGAATATCGTGAATAGCAGGGGGCTGAGTATCGAGCCTTGGGGTACACCGCACGTGACTGGGAGGGAGGAGCTGCCAGAAATGGACACATGCTGCGATCGGTCGGATACATACGATTGAAACCAAGTTAGCGTGCGATCACCAATACCAGAGTTTTCAAGTTTTTGTAATAAGATGCCATGGTCTACTGTATCAAAGGCCTTGGCAAAATCAAGGAAGATGGCTCCTGCAGTCACAGTGCTGTCTGAAGGCTCAGTTACATAGTTACATAGGCTGAAAAAAGACTTGCGTCCATCGGGTTCAGCCTTTCACACAAGAAGGCAAAAATCCCAGTCTGAAGTGCTCGCCAATATGCAACATACTGGAAGAAATCGCCTTCTTGACCCCAGAATGATCAGGTAGAGGATACAACGTATTTCTAAAACTCAACTTTTATTTGTTGCAAGACAAACTAGGTGCCCTGTACAGAAACCAATCCTGCCTGAGCCCCGCGGTAAGAAAGCAGATTGTACAACAAATGCTTATGCTGGCTATTGAACACAGAGATGTAGTGTATGCAGCCACCCCACAAACACTCCTCCAGAAACTTACTACATTGTATAACTCATTCTGCTGCTTTGTGCCTTTGTGACATGTTAGAAGGGCTAAACTTGCAATCCCTGGAAACTAGATGCACTCTTCACCTTTCCAACCTGGTGTTTAAGAGCTTTTCTGGGAAGCTACCTACCTGAATAGACTGCTTCCCCCAGCAATTCCCCCAGCGATCCTCATTTTCCTACAGAGCACTACAATTATGGAATAACCTCCCAGACGCCATCAAATCTTCCCCCAGTCTAAAGTCCCTTAAGAGATCTCTATTAACATACCTCAATGCAGAACGCACTTGTAAATATGTAACATAGTGACTATATTTCCTACATATTTATTTTCTGTTAATCTGTATATTTGTGTTTTGTTTTTAATATCTTGCATTTTATTACTTTTTTATCTCAATTTATCCTTCTTAGTAAAACACTTTATAAATAAATAAATAAAAAACAAGGAATGCCAGATTACCATTCAGCCCAGACCCCTAGGGGGCATTTACGGACAAGACGACAATACAACCCCAGGGTTGGTTCCTCCAGGTAATTTATGATATATATATATATACCAGGTATACACACTTATCCTTATCCCTTGACAAAGACTGAGGTCGAAATGTTGGGATCTCTGCCTCTGTTCTCTGCTCACCATTTTTTCTAAAGTGCCGGATAATTGATATAATTTGTTGTGCTTATTTGACTTTTTTATTTTTGATATATTGCATTGTGAGCCTTTTTTCTCCCTGATTATTATATATACTATGATCAGATCTCAGTTGTTGAGTAGGTTGATTTGGCTGATGTATTGCTTATTATTTTGAGCTTCCTGCAATATGTATATGTCATATTTTATTGTGGTGATTTTGCATTCATAAATAGAATTTTCTATTTGCTATTGGAGTGCATCTCTATTTTTTTATAGTTCTAAGAAACATTTAAGTGTCAGTTCTGTCTTGGTATAGGGATAGACACGCACTTATGAGTGTGCAAAGCAGCTCTGTATGCCCAGTGTGGGTGTCTGGGTCAATGTACTGTGTGCGTCCATAATTGTCTATTCATAGGTACGAGGGTAGTATACCTCCCTGTAGTGAGAGGAGTTATTGGCCCACAGGTCTAAGGAGGGTTCGATTAAGCAGCAGGCTCGCTGCTGATTTGTGTAGGGTAAGTGATGTAAACCTTCTTGGGTTCACAAGCAGGGACAGTATATGAAGAATACAGGCTCCTTGTTGAATTTTCCACTGATTGATATAAGGTAGAGGCAGAGGTGACATATGGGTCCTTTTAAGTTCATAGAGTAAAGGATCTTGGAGAAGAGTACTGGCCCTTTGCTGAACATGTTTTTCTATCCTCCATTAGAGATACTTGTGGGTCATTTAGGACCCCCTTCCTTCCTTTGCTAGGCTGCACTCACCGGTGGCTAAATCAGTGTCAGGCTTAGCGTCTTGGAGGGTTTTCTAGCTGACTCTGATAGAAAGGCTGAAAAATGTAGATAAGAACGTGAGCCTTCGGGAGTTCTCTTCGTGGGATAATTACTTTGGCAACTCCAATTTCGGCAAATTACTGTGTTCATTCGGTGAATAATAAATTCTCTGAATTTTTGACGAAATAGAATTGACGAAGTGAGCCGAAATGCACTGCACCAAAATTTGCATTCAATTTCGGTGCTTTGTGAATAGACCCCATAACCTAAGTATAACACAAATTGCAATGGAAATGTGTTACGTTTCAAATGGAGTTAACATTCTTCAATGAGTCTCCATGGCCTTCTGACAGCTCTGCCGCTTGATGTATGTTGGTCCCCTTGTGAGGACTGTTGTAGAGTTCCTCCTTGATACCGTACTGGAGCAGGAATGTCCTCTGCATTGTCGGTCTCCTCAAAGATGGTTCAGGTTCAATTACCAGATAAAGATTCTGGTTAATGACATTCTGGTCATGTTGCATTTCAGGGCAAGCTGTTTCTGAATCCTCAGCATTGCTTAAGCAATCCATGTCCAGCGACTGCTTTCGTCTAGAGGGTGATTTTGGAATTTTCAATAATTTTTTTGTAATAGGAATTCTGTCACTGAATAATGGCAGACACGAGCACTTGTGCAGGAAGCAAGTTTTAATGACAGGTCAGTGAAATCAACTCCACAACCTGAGTAACGATTGACAACAAACAACAGTTTTTATAGTCATAGCTGTTATACAGGCATCCATGGTTACAAGACAAAATATCCTGCCCCTCGCATAGTCTCCCACCCAAGTAATCTACAAGGCAGATCCAGCAACCACATTCTTTAGGGTCATGCAAAAAACCTGTTTCTCTTGCAGTTTATGGCCTGTGGTGATAATCACTCAGAATAGATTTGCCCAAATTCATTGATCTTTATCTCCCCTAATTTCTCTGGCTGGGTGGTGGCTTGTTATATCGCTGTTATCCAGTCATACAGGTAAAATGGGTTAAGAATAACATAGTTCCAGAATCATGTTTACTTTATGCAAAGGTTAATCCTATAACTCTAGTTCTATCATGCAGCTAATGTTGTTAGGGTGCTGCCTCAGTTTCCGATTACGTCTCAATACCACACTGTTCTTTGTCTTTACTTCAAAGGACCTATCTGAGACTTTATGCAGCAGTTACAGCTTCATACATGCAGCATTGACTTGTCCAGATCTTTACAGTGTCCCCAATGTTCAGCATTTTTGCATTCCATGCTTTTTTGTCATAATTTCTTTTCTGATGTTCCTTTTTTTCTTCCCTGACTTTCTGGGTCTGAGCACTTCCTCTGCCATGACCCCACTTCCTGTAATCTGACCTTTATGCATATGGAGTACAAATTCAGCACAGCGCTGACAGGTTTAGCACACAGGGCACCGGCTGTTTGCACACACAGAATTGAAGGGATTAACACAACACTCACAGGGATTATACGCAGAACAATCACAGTGATTAAACACTGAACCACAAGGGGTTAACACATGGAGCATTGATGGGATTAACAGAAAAAGGGTTAACAGAATTAACACACAGGGTTTATACTCAAAGCACTGACAGCAATGTGGACTGTGTCTGAGGGTGTCACAGACCTGCATATGAGGCATTTTACCATATTTCCATTTCAGGAAACCAATTATTGCCGACTGTAGGGAACCTGCATAGGAATACTGCTGTATCTCACTCACAAGTGTATTATGTCAGAAAGCATCAGAGAGCAAAAAATAGTAAAAAACTAATCGTTTGGAACCTTAGGCCTAACATTCTGCTTCACTTTTGTTTCATTTTTTAAAATGTGTGATATTTTGGCTTTTTTTTTGGGGGGGGGGTTGAGTTGCTGCAGATTTCTCTGCCTAGAGGCTCCTGATCTGAAAAATCAGCCCTGTAGATTCAACAAGGATTCACAAACATCTCAAAAGTATTGCGATTCGAACTAATGACAAAGCAGCTTGGCTAGAATAAAAGTGTTAAGTGAGACTCAAAGGGAAAATGGCTGACGGACATGTTTTCCTGCAGTTAGGTTGTGGCATTTAAACAATGCTAGATTGATACTAAGGGGCCCAAAGTGTGCAAAGAAAATATCCCCCACACCTTTACACTATCACCACCAGCCTGAACAGTTGATACAAGGCAGGATGGATCCACGCTTTCAGGTTGTTTACGCCAAATTTTAACCCTACCATCTGAATGTCGCAGCTGATATCGAGACTCATCAGACCAGGTAAAGTTTTTCCAATCTTCTTTTGTCCAGTTTGTTGATCCTGTGCAAATTGTAGCTTCGGTTTCCTGTTCTTAGCTAACAGGAGTGACACCCGGTGTTGTCTGCTGCTGCTGTAGCCCATTTGCTTCAAGGTTGTACATATATTTCTGTAACAACTATAAATATTTCAATGCTCTTGAACCCAGGACATACTCGAAAACAAGAGAAATCTCAGTGTATCCTTCCTGATAAAATACTTTGCAAATAAATAAATTGTGCATTCAGAGATGGTATTCTGAATACATTGCTTGTATCGAGTGGTTATTTGAGTTACTATTGCCTTTCTATCATCTCGATCCAGTCTGCCCATTCTCCTCTGACCTTTGACATCAACAAGGCATTTTCGTCCACACAGCTGCCGCTCACTGGATATCTTCTCTTTTTCGGGTCATTCTCTGTAAACCCTAGAGATGTTTGTGCGTGAAAATCCCAGTAGATCTGCTGTTTTTGAAATACTCAGACCAGCCCTTCTGGCACCAACAACCATGCCACGTTCAAAGTCGCTTAAATCCCCTTTCTTCCCCATTGTGATGCTTGGTTTGAACCTCAGAAAATCGTCTTCACAACGCCTAGATGCCTAAATGCATTGAGTTGCTGCCGTGTGATTGGCTGATTAATAATTTGTGTTAACAAGCAATTGAACAGGTGTAACTAATAAAGTGGCCGGTGAGTCTATATGTATGTGTATGTACGTGTGTATGTATGTGTGTGTATATATATATATATATATATATATATATATTTCTAACAAACCAAGGGAAGAGTAATTCATCACACAAAGTATACCATCCACCATCTCAAAGGTCATTCAAAGTTTATAAAGAGTCAAAAAGATTATTTTTTTCTAAAGATATCCCACAACCTAGTTCAGATAATAAATGATGGGAACTTAGTTCATAAAATATAGTGATATGTTGCTTAAACCTGTCGCAACGTCAATGTATCCCATTGCGACAGGTCCTACTTTAAATCATCTAATGACTGCCCTTATGGGATTAACTCACCGAGGATTGAATTCTTTCTGGAGCTTTTACGTGATTCAGGGTAAACTAGAGCCTGGAAGTGGAACACCTATTACGGGGGGCGGGTGCTTGCCAGTGGGTTGACAGCCCTTTTCATACAAAAATACACTCAAACTTTACTAAGCATAACGGGCGGGTGATTCTTTTGACAAATAGACACAACAAACCAATGGGAGAGCACTTCATTACTCAAACTGGACCATCACAATCCTTATAACATTGAAATACCTTTTTTAAAGGTTTTTAAAGAGTTGACACTTTTTTTTTTACAGGTTTTCCACAAGCTAACTCAGATAATAAATGATGGGAATTTAGTTCAAAAAATATAAATATGGTTTGTTGTGCCTATTTGTCACGAGTAGAAACCTCCAAAAAGTCATTTTGCCCATGACAGGTGCACTTTAAATGAATATAGATTATACATTTATGATGCTAGTGATTACTAGAGTTTAACTGTTGGATATTTTCTAGATTGCAACGTCTTCAGAGCAGGACACTCTACGTGCCCTATCACCTGGTGTGAGCTAAAACGCCATAGCTAACGGAAAAGTCTAGCATTAGTCGCTAAAATGTAGCGCCTGATGACCCACCAACAGATCACCTTGTCCGTGGCAGTCCGTGAACAAGGTCGTTTAGCGCGCACTAGGGAAATGCTAAGATCCGGGCTGAGACCCAGTGCTAATGCGGTTGTGTACAGGATAGCACTGTTTTTTTACAGTGCAGAGTGCCGGGCCATACCTATCCCCTGCCCTCACAAGCTTTTGTAAGTATGATCAAATCCAGCGAAGAGCCCTCACACTCCTGCATTATTAAAATCCTCAAAGGTGGCCGTATAATCCATGTTTATATGCACACATATATTAATTAAGGCTGACGGGCATTGCATGATAAATGGCCCGCAACAGCATGTAGAATCATTACAATGCATTTAATAGATCCAAAAGGAAGGCCAGGTGAGCCACAATAATTTCCCTGCTGCAGCATATAAATAATACATGTTTCAGGGCAAGACTTATCCATGTGTCCCTTTAAACATGGTCCACACCGTCACCTTAATTCTCAACCACTTACATACTATGAATAACCCCCAGCATAAAATGTTTAGAACTAGGCAATATATTATATTTAGGATATACTGTATGTCAATAAAGGATACATATATATCATAATAGAGCCTACTGCAACAGCAGCGACATTGCTGATCCATTACTATGGTGTATGGGGCCAAGAGAACTTCTGTGCTGCATTCCTTTCAATTGCCTGTTAATTGCCTGTTAATTTTGGATGAGGATCTGTTTTTTGTGGTTTTTTGAAGTTAGCATCAGGGTTGAGCAGTAGCTAAAATTTAGCGATTAGCATCTATCTAAAAATTAGTGCTGGCAGCAAGTGATCTGTTGGTTAGAATAGCACAAAGTGCTCTGTAGCGCTGCCCATGTTAAGTATAGAACGCGGTAAGAACAGTAAGCTTGCACTATGAGTTGCTAATTACCACACGCTAAGTGATTTTTCCTGTTTGTAGCAAGAGGCAAACGATCTGTTGGTCTAGACTCATTTTACCTGATGCTACCGCAAAAACATGCTGACACTAGCGTTAAGTCACACCAGGTGATTGTGCCCTATGGTGTTTATGGTTTTAGGTTGTTTGAAATTGTGTTAGTTCAATGCTCCATTCTTTGTGGTAAAGCGCTGAGGAACCTGAGGGTGCTACATAAATGATAATATTAATCCTTAACCACTTCGCTGCTACGGACGCGCTGAGCGCGTCCAGGAAGTTCCCGCTGCTGTGCGGAGGACGCGCTCAGCGCGTCCTGTCCTCCCGGCAGCGAAGGGGGGGTGTGGCGGAGATCCGGGACATCCGGGATGTCGGCCCTCACTGTGGGATAATGGGAGTCGCAGTGATGACGTCACTTTCAGCGGCCGCATAGACAGCCCTTAGGAGGAGGGGGTGAGGTCCTTAGGACCTCTCTATCTCCTCATCGGTAAGGGCTGCAGAGATAAATGAGGCACCGATGGAAAGCCCAGAGCCTAAGCTTTCCAACGGTGTGCCTCATTATAGTATAAAATGTACAATTTTTTTTTAAAAAACTCAGAATGTAAAAAACACCACACACAGGGTCTCTAAGGGTAGTAAAAAAAATCAAAACTGCCCAGAGGCCCCCAAATTCCACATTTAATAAAATTATAATCCCCTTTTTATTATTTTATTTCACATTTTATTGTTACAGCTATGTGATCACTGTAGTAACAATGATCACTTAGCTGTCACAATTGTCACTGCCACCTCCAACATGGCCACTGAGGATACAAATATAACCCTAAAATGACCCCGTAACCTAGCGATTGACCCTCCAGCCAATCACGGGGGATGAATTTTTCAAATCTTGATAATTTTACATTTGTATCCTCAGTCTGCATGTGGATTGCGAGGTGTTAGTGTCACAGAGGCTGTCTCCATAAAATAGGTGATAAATTGCTAATACACACACATATATATATATATATATATATATACACACACACACACATATATATATACATAAATACGCGCACACACATATATATACATATTTACGCACGCACACGCGTACACGCACACGCTTATATATATATATATATATATATATATATTATATACACACACACACGTGCATATATATATATATACGCACATATATATATATATATATATATAGATACTATCAAACGGCGTAATTTTCTTTTGAAAATACAATTTCAGAAAGCAAATTATGGCTAAAAGGTTTCTAAGCGCTGAGGAAGCAGCTGACATCCTTATGATGTCAGACTCTGATCCCAGCGCTGATGAATCTTTTGAAGATTCAGGCAGTGACTTTGTCCCTGGAGCATCATCAGATAGTGACGGTTCCAGCGACGAAGAACTACGTGATGAGCCACGGCGTGGCCGCACGGAGTTACCAGGGTGCTCCCGTGGTAGTGCAGGGACCGCACGGTCTGTAGTTGCACTACCTGATCCTGCACCGGCCCAACGGCCTATTACAGGGGTATCTGCAACACAGGCTGTGGTGATGCCTGAACCAGGATCTGACTGGACCTCCCCTAATATGGTCCAGCCAGAATTGCGACAATTTTCTGGTAATCCTGGTATACTAGTGGACACCACTAATTTTGAACCCATCAACTTTTTTCAACTATATATAGATGATGGGTTCTTGGAATTTATTGTTCAGCAGAGCAATCTGTATGCCGAACAATATTTTCAAGGTCTAGGGGCAGAATTGTTTCCAAGTGCGAGGGCGCGTAAATGGACCCCAACCAGTTTGCCAGAGATGAGGAAGTTCTGGGGCCTCACTCTGCAGATGGGGATTGTGCAAAAACTCATACTGGTCAAAAAAGAGTACCCAAACCACCCCTATCTTCCCTGCTACTATGAGCAGGGACAGATATTTATTGCTCCTGCGGTATTTGCATTATAATGATAATGCAAAGGCTTTGCCCCGTGACCACCCAGATCACGACAAACTGTACAAGTTGCGGCCACTTCTTGACCATCTGATGGCAAGATTTGAAGAGTTATACACTCCAGGCCAAAACTTGTCAGTCGACGAGTCCTTGCTGCTTTACAAGGGACGTCTTGTTTTCAAGCAGTACCTCCCTTCGAAGCGAGCTCACTATGGGATAAACTTTATAAGCTGTGCGAAAGCTCCAGTGGACACATGTATCGCTTCCGTGTATACACTGGCAAGGACTCGCAGCTGGCCCCTCCTGACTGCCCCCCGCCCTCTCCACCACTGAAAAAATAGTGTGGGACCTCGCTTATCCACTATTCGGTAAAGGTTACTGTATTTATACAGATAACTTTTACACGGGTGTGCCGCTGTACAAATTTTTGTACAGCAATGGTACTGGAGCCTGTGGCACGATCCATTCCAATAGGAAAGGCTTTCCAAGAAAACAGTTTGGGAAGCAAAAGAGAGGAGAAACATCTGCCTTGCGCTGTGGTGAACTGCTGGCTGTGAAATACACAGACAAAAAGGATGTGCATTTGCTTACAACAATACATAATGAATGCACATCTGCAGTTCACGTCAGATGGAGAGATTCCCCTATCATGAAACCCGATGTGTACAGGATTATAATCGATACATTGGGGGAATGGACAAGTCTGACCAGATGCTTGTACCACATCTCGCTTCTCGCAAGGCATATGTATGGTACAAAAAGCTGGCACTCCATCTGATACAGATGTCAATGCTTAACGCATTCATCTTGTATCAGGCCACTCATGCCCGACAGATAACATTCCTAAAATTTCAGGAATCTGTTATCGAGTCCCTTCTCTGTCCAGAAGAGAATGCTCCAGTTGTTGAAGAGGTGGAAGATGTAATTAGGTTGCGTGACCGCCACTTTCCTGGCTACATTCCACCAACTGAAAAAAGAGTGACCCCATGTAAAAGGTGTCGGGTTTGTGCGCGCCAAGGGCGGCGTAAGGAAAGCCGCCTTCACTGCCCTGACTGCCCCTCCAAACCAGGTCTTTGTGTGCCTGATTGCTTCAAGATTTATCATACAGTGACACATTACTAGTGGCATACCGGGACCGAATTGTTTCTCGGCTGAGAATAAACAGATTTCAGGTTGAGGTATGCCACTGATTTTGTGCTTCTTGATAAATCTGGCTATAGCACCGTTAAGATCTTTACAGATCTTGATGACATTCTGATGGACACAGTGCAGTGTAATCTGGACAGAGCTTGCCCGGATCATGCTGGCATTTATTCCTGGATAGTGCTATTCCTCTAAATTTTCCCAAATAAAAAAACAAACCAAAACCAGCCCCATTATTTTATAGCAGTGTTAATTCAAGTGTTAATAAAAAAACTACCCACCACGGTTCAATACCCACCACGTTTCACTACCCACTCCGGTTCAATACCCACCACGTTTCACTACCCACTCCGGTTCAATGCCCACCACGTTTCACTACCCACCTACAGTTCACTACCCACCCCCAGTTATAATGTAATTCACCCCACATACAATAAAATAGGTTGCCCCATCCCCAACAATCTGATGTCCTCCGTACGTCAGATGTAGAAAGAAGCCTCTGAAGACAGATTTAACTGCGGTGTTAATGGTGTGTCTTCAACTTCTTTGTCTCTGCCCTTTTCTTTGCCCCTTCCCTTCACCCACTTCCCTTACCTATCTTCTTTCATGAATGGTGTGTGATTCAGTGAGTGAAACAGATGTGAATGGGGGGGTGTCTCTATTCCACCCCCTCTAATCCTCATTGTGTTTCCCTTTTGCCCTTTTGTATCTTTCTCTTCTCCCCTTCCGTGTTTCTGCACTTTTCCCTTCTCTGCCCCCTTAACGTCACCCACTCAACATTTACTAGCTTCTTGCATGAAAGGTGTGTGATTCAGTGAGTGAAACAGATGTGAAAGATGTGTGAATGGTCAGTAACCTGGTTGGGGCCTTGACGTGGCGTTACTGCTCACATAGAAACATAGAACATAGAAACATAGAAAAATGTCGGCAGATAAGAAGCTTTCGGCCCTTCTAGTCTGCCCAATTACATGGATACTTTACCTGGTTTTATCTTTTGTTTAGGATAGCCTTATGCCTATCCCATGCTTGCTTAAACTCACTGTTTTGGCCTCTACCACTTCTACTGGAAGACTGTTCCATGTATCCACCACCCTCTCAGTAAAATAATGCTTCCTGACGTTACTTTTAAACCTTTGCCCCTCTAATCTAAGACTATGTCCTCTTGTTTTGCTATTTTGTTTCCTTTTAAATATACTCCCTTCCTCTATCTTGTGGATTCCCTTTACGTATTTAAATGTTTCTATGCCCCATGTGCCAATCCAACTGATTGAGTGAATGTAAAATGTGTGGCGGGCTTGTTGTGTGTTTGTGCAGCATTTTGAGTCACTATACAATTGTTGATAGACTACATAATTGTTGAGCACAAATTCATGGGGAAAATTTTGTGAATGTTTTTTTTTTTTAAGAAGGCATACCTGCTATTAAATGGCTCTAGCTCAACAGTAAATTAAAACAGACCACATAAAGTATATATTAGGAGAAACGAGACACCCAGACGAATCAAATGAGGGGTTAAATAAAATTCTATCATAAAAATAGAGGGCGCAACAGCATGTGGAATTTACATTTATTTAATTTTTTAGCACAAATCCAAATTCCACAAGTTGTTGTGTGCTCAATATTTATGATAGAATAATAAGTAACCCCACGTTTGATTCATCTGGAAGTCTACTTTGTCCGGATATATACTTTATTTGGCATATTTTAGATCCCTGTTGAGCTAGAGCCATTTAATTGCAGGTATGCCTCCTTTCAAAAACCGGCATAAAAAGCTTCTCTAAATTTATTTTGCGCACGGTGCAAATTAGCGCCTCCAACGCTGCCTAAACTTGATCTATGCAATCAGATTGGATCTATTATTTTATAGGAGGGATATATTTATAAAGTTAAGCAAAACAAAAATATTTTACCCCAAAAATTTATATGAAATTATGCAATATAAATCTTGACCTATTATGATTTTTTTTTTTTACATTAAATATGATGTTTTTTGAATAAAGTTATGAATAACAAAATAAATTTAAAAATGTGTCAGAAAAGGTCTCTTTTTTTTTGTGGAATTTTGTCTAGTTTCAGAAAATATATAGCTTTCCCATTTCAATTGGTTTAGATATACAAATTTTATGTATTACATACAATGAGTCATGACATAAGAAAAAAGCTGATTTTTTTTGATTTTTAGAAAACTGCATATTTTTGTACAAAAAAACATTAAATATTCTCCATTACACCATTTTTAAAAAGGCACCTAATGTATCAATATATAACCACAAAAGTTCTGGTCATAAAGTGTAGATAGAAAAAAATATGCAATGTTGTTCTTCTGAATTTTAACAAAATTTTACTTTTTTCCCCCTTTCTTTTTTTCTTTTTTTTTTTTTAAATCTTTACTTATACACATAATAATGATATATTTTGAATCTGTGGAGTCTGCTGAAAAAAAGGATATATAATTTGTCTGGGACATATAATAAAACTTGACTTCAAATCGCATTTAAACATGATGAGCACAAAACGGTAAAAATGAGCTCAGCACACAGGCAGGAAATGCCTCAGCAGCGAAAGGGTTAAACATTCGGCAAACATTGTACACATCACGCGGGAAGCCTGAAGAACTGAACCTAGTGACTACATCGTGACTGATTAAACTCAGTAGCCGGATGATAATGATGGGAAACCTGTATTATTTGACTTCTCACGCAGCTCATGAATTAGGATCCAGGTCCAAATATCAGCTGTATATAATAGACAGAGACACAGCGTTTTCAGCCGACTCACAGGTGCACGAGATCATTGCAGATACTCATCATGACACAGAGCACGCTGAAATATTACCCCAGTGATGACTTTGATCCAAAAAAGCTAAAAGAGACATATTTTCTCCTTTAGAAGATAGTGATCTTTATGAAGAGTTTGTCCTATATCCTATAAGGCAACTTTTAAAGTATTAATTTCAAGGTATATTTTAAGCATCACTAATTTTAATTAGTATAATTGCAGAAAATATATTTTGTGTGCAAGAGAATCACTTTCCAGCAAGTATCAACAATATTAACTTTTTCTATCTATACATGTCTATATAGCTGTATCTATTATTATTATTATTATTATTCTTTATTTATAAAGCGCCAGCATATTCCGCAGCGCTGTACAATAAGCACAGTATAGACAGGGTTACAATACATTGAACAACATTTGACAAACAGTACAGGAGGAGATGAGGGCCCTATTCCTGTAGGAACTCACAATCTGGGAGGGTTGGGGTTGGAAACAGGAGGAGAGGACTGTAAGGTGAGAGGGATTGATGGTTGCGTCAGTGAGTTGGGTGGTAGGCTTCCCTAAATAGGAACGTTTTAAGGGAGCGTTTGAAGGAAGAGAAGTTAGGGGAAAGTCTGACAGTACGAGGGAGAGCGTTCCAGAGAGTGGGGGCTGCGCGTGAGAAATCCTGCAGTCTATCATGGGAAGAGGTGATGCGGGGAGAAGCTAGTCGCAGGTCACTGTTTGACCTTAGGGAGCGGGCTGGGGTGTATTTGGTGATTAGTGAGGACAGGTAGTGGGGAGCTGAGTTAGTGAGGCTTTTGTAGGTAAGGATAAGGATTTTGAACTTAATTCTGCAGTGGATGGGGAGCCAGTGAAGGGACTCGCAGAGGGGAGCGGCAGAGACAGAGCGGCGGGTGAGGTGAATTAGCCTGGCGGATGCATTCAGGATGGATTGTAGGGGGGAGAGGCGGGACAGAGGGAGGCCAGATAAGAGATTATTGCAATAGTCGAGTCGGGAGATTACCAGGGCGTGTATGAGTTGTTTTGTGGCGACAGCGGTAAGAAATTTCACTAAATTCCAAAAAAAGCCCACCAAAATATTCAGCTCCAGGCCCATAGAGATCTTAATGTATGTATAATGTATGTATAATGTATATGTATAATGTATGTATAAGTCTATCACTCTGTCTATCTGTATCTATTTATCTTTAGCTTTACTGTATCTGTCTATCTTTATATATGTATGTATGTTTAAGTATCTTTATGTACCTCTATCTATCTATACACAAATATACAGGGCCGGATTAAGATCTCTATGGGCCTGGAGCTGAATATTTTGGTGGGCTTTATTTGGAATTTAGTGAAATTACAACATATTTAGGCTATTTAATAGTGCAGATATAGGTATATCTAACCAGGCAGATACTGTGTGAGGAAATTTCCATTCAGATTTCAATCATCCCAGCGTTTAAAATTATTTTTTCCTATTTTATCATCCGAACCTCTGTGGTCATATATTCTATAGGGAATTCTTGTTAAAAAAAAAAAATGGGAACCTGTTACTGCATTTTTCTGAGAAAATATTCAATTTTAACCAAAGAAATTTAGATATTTTCCATGTGCTTTGGATAATGGTGTTTTATGAATAATATGACTATGTATAAAACACTGACTTTGCTCCCAGCGTGGGAAAGGAGAAGGTGAGTAATGGCAGCGGTATCTCCAGGGCCGCCATCAGGGCATTACGCCCATTACTGCCGTAAGGGGCCCGGGCCCGATGGGGGCCCGGGCCGCCGGGGCCTGGGGGGAGGATCCCGGGCCCCCGACGGCAGCGGCGTCACCCTCTTACAGCTCCGGTATCGGACTCGATGAGTCCGAATCCGGAGCTGTGTCCCTGCTGCTGCTGCAGGAGCTGGAGGAGACTGAGACACTGTGTCTCCTCCGGCTCCTGGCAGCTTCACTTCCTGGCTGGGCGGGGCCAAGCAGCGTGTGAGGGGCCTCCCAAGCACGTTGCTTTGGCTCCGCCCCTCCACTCAGTGAAGCTGCGCGCCGGAGCTGGAGGGACCAGGAAGATCAGAAGAAAAGAAGAGAAGAAAATTAAAGAAAAGGTGAAGAAAAGAAGAGCTGAAGACAGAAGAAAAGAAGATAGAAGACAGCGAGTGGTGAGCCAGACCCCAGACCCCAGGCCCCTAGATCCAAACCCATGGCCCAGACCCCAAGGCCCAGACCCCAAGGCCCAGACCTCTAGGCTCAGACCCAGGGCCCAGACCCAGGGCCCAGACCCCAAGGCCCAGACCCAGGGCCCAGACCCCAAGGCCCAGACCCCTAGGCCCAGGACCCAGACCCTAGGGCCCAGACCCTTAGGCCCAGACCCAGGGCCCAGACCCCAAGGCCCAGACCCCAAGGCCCAGACCCCTAGGCCCAAACCCAGGACCCAGACCTCTAGGCTCAGACCCAGGGCCCAGACCCCTAGGCCCAGACCCCAAGGCCCAGGACCCAGACCCTTAGGCCCAGACCCAGGGCCCAGACCCCTAGGCCCAGACCCCTAGGCCCAAACCCAGGGCCCAGACCCCCTAGACCCAAACCCAGGGCCCAGACCCCAAGGCCCAGGACCCAGACCCCTAGGCCCAGACCCCTAGGCCCAGACCCCAAGGCCCAGGACCCAGACCCTTAGGCCCAGACCCAGGGCCCAGACCCCTAGGCCCAGACCCCTAGGCCCAAACCCAAGGCCCAGACCCCTAAGCCCAAACCCAGGGCCCAGACCCCAAGGCCCAGGACCCAGACCCCTAGGCCCAGACCTCTAGGCCCAGACCCCAAGGCCCAGACCCAGGGCCCAGACCCCAAGGCCCAGACCCTAGGGCCCAGGGTCCAGACCCCTAGGCCCAGGGCCAAGACCCAGGGCCCAGACCCAGGGCAAATGCCCAGACCCCAAGACCCAAACCCAGGGCCCAGACCCTTAGGCCCAGACCCAGGGCCCAGACCCCAAGGCCCAGACCCCAAGGCCCAGGACCCAGACCCTAGGGCCCAGACCCTTAGGCCCAGACCCCAAGGCCCAGGCCCCTAGGCCCAGACCTCTAGGCTCAGACCCAGGGCCCAGACCCAGGACCCAGACCCCTAGGCCCAGACCCAGGACCCAGACCCCTAGGCCCAGACCCCAAGGCCCAGGACCCAGACCCTAGGGCCCAGACCCCTAGGCCCAGACCCCAAGGCCCAACCCAGGGCCCAGACCCCCTAGACCCAAACCCAGGGCCCAGACCCCAAGACCCAGGGCCCAGACCCCTAAGCCCAAACCCAGGGCCCAGACCCCAAGGCCCAGGACCCAGACCCCAAGGCCCAGACCCAGGGCCCAGACCCCAAGGCCCAGACCCTAGGGCCCAGGGTCCAGACCCCTAGGCCCAGGGCCAAGACCCAGGGCCCAGACCCAGGGCAAATGCCCAGACCCCAAGACCCAAACCCAGGGCCAGGGCCCAGACCCTATGGCCCAGACCCAGGGCAAAGGCCCAGGGCCCAGACCCAGGGCCCAGACCCCTAGGCCCAAACCCATGGCCCAGACCCCAAGGCCCAGACCCTAGGGCCCAGACCCTTAGGCCCAGACCCCAAGGCCCAGACCCCTAGGCCCAGACCTCTAGGCTCAGACCCAGGGCCCAGACCCAGGACCCAGACCCCTAGGCCCAGACCCCAAGGCCCAGGACCCAGACCCTAGGGCCCAGGGCCCAGACCCTTAGGCCCAGACCCCAAGGCCCAGACCCCTAGGCCCAAACCCATGGCCCAGACCCCAAGGCCCAGGACCCAGACCCCTAGGCCCAGACCCCTAGGCCCAAACCCAAGGCCCAGACCCCTAAGCCCAAACCAGGGCCCAGACCCCAAGGCCCAGGACCCAGACCCCTAGGCCCAGACCTCTAGGCCCAGACCCCAAGGCCCAGACCCAGGGCCCAGACCCCAAGGCCCAGACCCTAGGGCCCAGGGTCCAGACCCCTAGGCCCAGGGCCAAGACCCAGGGCCCAGACCCAGGGCAAATGCCCAGACCCCAAGACCCAAACCCAGGGCCCAGACCCTTAGGCCCAGACCCAGGGCCCAGACCCCAAGCCCAGGACCCAGACCCAAGGCCCAGGACCCAGACCCTAGGGCCCAGACCCTTAGGCCCAGACCCAAGGCCCAGGCCCCTAGGCCCAGACCTCTAGGCTCAGACCCAGGGCCCAGACCCAGGACCCAGACCCCAGGCCCAGACCCAGGACCCAGACCCCTAGGCCCAGACCCCAAGGCCAGGACCCAGACCCTAGGGCCCAGACCCCTAGGCCCAGACCCCAAGGCCCAAACCCAGGGCCCAGACCCCCTAGACCCAAACCCAGGGCCCAGACCCCAAGACCCAGGGCCCAGACCCCTAAGCCCAAACCCAGGGCCAGACCCCAAGGCCCAGGACCCAGACCCCAAGGCCCAGACCCAGGGCCCAGACCCCAAGGCCCAGACCCCTAGGCCCAGGGTCCAGACCCCTAGGCCCAGGGCCAAGACCCAGGGCCCAGACCCAGGGCAAATGCCCAGACCCCAAGACCCAAACCCAGGGCCAGGGCCCAGACCCTATGGCCCAGACCCAGGGCAAAGGCCCAGGGCCCAGACCCAGGGCCCAGACCCCTAGGCCCAAACCCATGGCCCAGACCCCAAGGCCCAGACCCTAGGGCCCAGACCCTTAGGCCCAGACCCCAAGGCCCAGACCCCTAGGCCCAGACCTCTAGGCTCAGACCCAGGGCCCAGACCCAGGACCCAGACCCCTAGGCCCAGACCCCAAGGCCCAGGACCCAGACCCTAGGGCCCAGGGCCCAGACCCTTAGGCCCAGACCCCAAGGCCCAGACCCCTAGGCCCAAACCCATGGCCCAGACCCCAAGGCCCAGGACCCAGACCCTAGGGCCCAGACCCTAAGGCCCAGACCCCCTAGACCCAAACCCAGGGCCCAGACCCAGGGCCCAGACCCCTAAGCCCAAACCCAGGGCCAGACCCCAAGGCCAGGACCCAGACCCAAGGCCCAGGACCCAGACCCAAGGCCCAGACCCTAGGCCCAGACCCCTAGGCCCAGACCCCCTAGGCCCAAACCCAGGCCCAGACCCAGACCCAAGGCCCAAACCCAGGCCCAGACCCCTAGGCCCAGGGCCAAGACCCAGGGCCCAGACCCAGGGCCCAGACCCCTAAGCCCAAACCCAGGGCCCAGACCCCAAGACCCAGACCCAAGGCCCAGACCCAGGGCCCAGACACTAGGGCCCAGACCCCCTAGGCCCAGACCCCTAGGCCCAAACCCAGGGCCCAGACCCCCTAGGCCCAAACCCAGGGCCCAGACCCCCTAGGCCCAAACCCAGGGCCCAGACCCCCTAGGCCCAGACCCTAGGCCCAGACCCTGGGCCCAGACCCCCTAGGCCCAGACCCTGGGCCCAGACCCCCTAGGCCCAGACCCTGGGCCCAGACCCCCTAGGCCCAGACCCTGGGCCCAGACCCCCCAGGCCCAGACCCTGGGCCCAGACCCCTAGGCCCAAACCCAGGGCCCAGACCCTAAGGCCCAGACCCAAGGCCCAAACCCAGGGCCCAGACCCTAAGGCCAGACCCTGGGCCCAGACCCCCTAGGCCCAGACCCTAAGGCCCAGACCCAGGGCCCAGACCCTAAGGCCAGACCCAGGGCCCAGACCCTAAGGCCCAGACCCAGGGCCCAGACCCCCTAGGCCCAAACCCAGGGCCCAGACCCTAGGGCCCAGACCCTAAGGCCCAGACCCAGGGCCCAGACCCCCTAGGCCCAAACCCAGGGCCCAGACCCTAGGGCCCAGACCCCTAGGCCCAAACCCAGGGCCCAGACCCCTAGGCCAAACCCAGGGCCCAGACCCAGGGCCCAGACCCCAAGGCCCAGACACCAAGGCCCAAATACAGACCCAGGGCCCAGACCCTAGGGTCCAGACCCCATACCCAGGGCCCAGACCCCAAGGCCCAGAGCCAGGGCCCAGACCCTAGGGCCCAGACCCCAAGGCCCAGACCCAGGGCCCAGATCCTAGGACCCAGACCCCAAGGCCCAGGGACCAGACCAGGGCCCAGGCTAGACCCCAGGGACCAGACCTCAGGGCCCAGACCTCAGGGCCCAGACCTCAGGGACCAGACCTCAGGGACCAGACCTCAGGGACCAGACCCCAAGGCCCAGTCCCAGGGACCAGGCCCAGACCCAGACCCAAAGGCCATCATACACAGCCCGTTTCTGTGAGATTTATTGCTGTGGATTCTGTGATATGTTCAGACACACCGCTCATTACTGTGAGTTTTATTGCTGTGGATACTGTGATAAGCTAATACACACTGCACATTACTGGGAGTTTTATTGCTGTGGTGCTATGTTATGTCCTTTTTTTTTGAAGGGGGAGAAAAGCTGTTAGAGGTTGAGGGGGGGGGCCCTGGGGGGCCCCATCGTGAGGTTTAGTAAGGGGCCCCATCATTTCTGATGGCTGCCCTGGGTATCTCTCATTTTATAAGTGACAAATGGACAATACCATCGCTTTGGAACAAAAAATAAATAAAATTATTTTTTTGGTTTTCTTTTTCTATTTAGATTTTACATTGTCATGTTTGGTATCAAAGCAAAGGCCAGACTCTGTCCTGTCTGACACCTCAGTTGACCTTGCGAGGTGTATAGATTAGGGGCGCAAGGTTCCAAAGCCCCCCCAGTGCACTTCTCTGTAGTGCGGCGAATTAGGTTCTTGTTAAAACAAATTTGTAATAATGGATTGTACCATCACCTCCACACTTGTTAGTGACATGAAAAATGTGATGGTGAGTCACTGCAGCATCATTGTTCACTTTATAATTGAAAAGCGAAAAATATTGCTGTGTTAGAAAGAAAAATAAAAAATAAAGAAATACTTATTATTTTACTTTTACTGTTACATAGAACTTGACCATGTTTGGTATCATTGGAAAGGTCATGCTCTGGCCTTTCCGGTGATACCTCACATGACTCTGTAGCTGCTACGGAGGTGGAGATATAGAGGTCTAAATGCCCATCAATGCAGACAAATTTATCCTTTCTGTGGGCCTATTCTGGGGCATGGGCCTGGAGCTGCTGCTCCATCTGCCCCTATGTTAATCCGGCCCTGCAAATATACAATCATTACTGAATATCTTTACAACTTCTTTAGGAACTTTTATATCTCTGAGTATTTAAATGTTGATAGAAGCAGGTATTGTAGCGATGGTTTAGCTTAGCAGGCGAAACATACTGGTTTCATTATCGTCTCTGTGAAAATTGTTTTTAAACGTCTGTAATGCTGGAGTTTACACTATGGACCAGTGTCACGTTACTAATATTAATTCTATGTGCTAGACTCAGACTGTGCAGTGTGCTTTTTAGCAGTTTTTGAAGTGTCATCCTTTGATGTGAGATACATTCAGGGTTATTCAAAGATAATTGAAAAGTCACCGCACTTTCGGTGGCTTTTCGTTCTTTTCAAATCGGTGTGATATGGCGAACACATTTCAGTGACCCTGAGGTGTATTCAGCAAGCACCACAGGGCCGCCATAATGCAGGGAAAAGTCGCCGCAAACCCGCCGAAAACTCACCGCAAAACCAGGGTGAACGCTCACCGAAACCCACAAAAACATCTGGATTAACCCTGCCGAACACGCCGGAGAAACCCGAGCAGGAGCCGATCACAGCGTAGCCGCCGGAAAAACCCGACACCGCAGATGAATGGAGTGAAACCCCCCCCCCCCAAAAACCAGTATGCTTGAATGGTTGAAAAGTGAAATGCTGTTTGCAAATAAACTACAGAACGAAAATGTCTGAAATTTACATTTAAGATCCAATGAATGATAATAAAAAGGGCTGTTACAGAAAAAAAGGACACAAGTTTAAATTTTTTTTTTAAAAAGAAACTGAAATTTTTTTGGCAAAAAAATCCCAAAAAATGCTTAAAAGATCCTAAAAAATCTATAAGTAAGGAGACTTTTTACTGCAGAATATTATAATAAACGGTTTATTAGATATTGGATTAAAACGGGAATATTTTTAACATTGAAAAATTGGATAAATATGAGTAAGGCGCAAAATTACATATGTGATATATAAAGTCCTACTAATTCATGATCGCCTACCACCCACACGTGCCGTCCCTATAACAACACAAAAACGATTATAAAGTAAAGAGAAAGGGGTGGGGCGCTCACAAGTGCAAGTTAAGTAATGAGATGTTTATACTTAAATGTAGTGCATGTGTACTTCAATGCAAGTCAATACCTCAATAAAGGAAAATAAAACATAATAGCGTGATAACATTTTCAAAATATTGCTAACACTGTGTATAACAGAACACTCACACTTTATAGAGCCTATCCTGGCTCTGGTATATTCGCCCGTGGGTGGATTTCATAAGGGTTCCCCCACTAACCCTCTTCGGAAAGGTGTGCGATTATTCAGTGCAGAATGAAGGGATTTTTTTTCTTCAATGCTCTCAAAGAGAAAGAACCAAAACATAGCATAGGCTGTATATATAAAACAACAGTAAATATATATGGTGGTCTCACTCACATGTTATTGAGCCTGCCAGGCTCTAATATGATCGCCCAGGGGTTGTTCTATTTGGCACAACTCCCAAAAAAGCCCCGAATCCAGAGTCTCCAAGTATTTGTACCAGAAGAATAGCAGATAAGTATCGAGATGTTCTCAGAGTGGTAAGTAAAAAGTTAATTTATTCCCTTATAAAGGATAAACAAATATAAAACCGAATGCATTTCACCTGGGCATGCTCACCCTTAGGCTTCCTCAGCGGTAAGGAGTTCATACTCGTTTTATCCTGAATAGACACCGGACGTGCAGGCAATTCACCAAAATTTCTCTGAATAGCCGAATGGCCCTGAAATGTCACCGTACGCTGAATTTCAGTGCCCGGTTACATTTCGGGGCCAGATTAGCTCTCTCTGAATAACCCCTACTGGTTTTTTGTTCTTCTTTTAAACCTTTTCGTCAGCTTGTCGGCTTTTTCCAGTGGCTGGTCTGTGCTGTTGTCGGCGGCTCGTCTGCTTTTTCCCGGCATGTTCAGCGTGTTTTTTCTGGCGGTTCCCGGCGGGTTTTCGGCAGGATTGCGGCGGGTTTGCGGTGGGTTTTCCCTGCGCTTCGGGGACCCTGCGGTGAATGGTGAATTCACCGCAGGGTGGGGAACTTTGATTCCCTGAAGTGCCGGGAACTACAGGGAACGAGAGAGCACCGAAGTGTCGGCTCTCTGAAAAACCCATTTTATGATTTCCAATCTAGGATGATTTTTGTGTTTGTCATTTTGTGATTGGTTTGTATCTTTTTTTCCATTAACATTTACTCCTCTGTGTTATTTTGGACAGGCTTTTGAGCGCCAACATAGTGTCAAAATGTAGTTTTAATAGTTTAAAACCCAGTATTTTTATATTTGATATTCTATCCCGGTGGTTTTTCTCTAGGCAAGATGGTGCAAATTAATAAAAAGGATCTTTCAAATATCAATTAGTATTTTCTAATGGGGATTAACACAGAGGACTCTTTTTCATTTTGTCTGAAGATGAAGAGATGATTAATGTGGACCCATAAAATGTATACATGTATTTATAGAAAAATTACTCTTATGCTATATGTGATAAAGTGCATGGGGTCATCTGTGAAGGCGAGTACATCCCCATTAAACTTTTTAGAGAGGGATATGATGTTTAGCTTCAGATGAGTATTTGTGAACAACTTAATGAAGCCCAGGAGGTTCTTTTAGACTCCGACACACTGGTCAGCTGAAAATCATTAGCAGCAGTAAAAGCAATCACTGCCTGCTCTTCAGTCTGGGAGAGGAGCCTGTGTGTGCGGGAAGCAGCTTGTTTTGTTCCAAGCAGAAACCTGTGTGTGACGCAAACTCAGACGCTTCCTAAGGTTGGTGAAGCCTGTGTTTTGTTTAATTTAAAACCCTGATAGTAAGGGCTCTCTTGGTTTAGTAAGAGCTGAAGAGGAGCTAGGATTTTGTTTGTAGAGATGTTACTGTGTATGCTGATACTGCAGCCTGCTGAAGCAGTCAATGCAATAAAGTTACAGAACTTGTTTATGCAGCCCTAGAGGACCATGTTTTATTATGGACATAATACCCAAGCCGGGTACATGGATTACATATTGTTAGGATTGACGCTGTCAATATATCCCCAAAAATTCACTTTATTTACCAATGACATGTTGACATTTTTCCATATTTCTGTAATTGTTCAAATCAAACTTAAAGCAGAGGGTCTGCTGTAAAAAAAAAACACGGTATAATTTGTGTAGGTACCTCAGTGAAAATGGCAAAGCTTGGTGGCGAAGTACAGAGATGGGCTAAGGGTGTGAAGTAACTCAACACGGGATGTTTAACTCAATGCTTTTTTATTTCATGCTGATTTTTTAAGATGCAAAACAATCGTTAACGTCTTTTGATTAACAATTGATAATTAGCAAACAAGAATTAAGCAAAAAAATCAAAAGTATAAACAGCAAGATTTTGGTTTTTGATCAAAATAAATCTTTAAATCATGTTTCTTCACTTTTCTCAGAACCTGTAACACATGATTTTGCAAACTCTGAACATATTATCACATTGCAGATATTTATGGGAGAAAAGACAAATTACGTTTTAGCAAATACATGGAGCTTCCTGGGTTTTTATGGATAAATCTTCATCAACTCAAGCTGCAAAGCCACAGAGAGTAACATATTGATTGTATTAATGTATTTTAAAATGTTGCATTACTTCTCTATAACCTTGACAGCATCAATAAAATAGATGTGCTCGTAATACACAACTTCGTTTCTCACCGTGCTTTCAATCATCTCAAGATTGAGAACAATAAACCCAGTTTCCAGCAGAGCCTTTCTTACAAACGGCTCGTCCAATGGTAAAAGATGAAACGCCTCGCCGTCGACTGTATAATAATTGGCATTAAATCCTCCGAAGAGTAAGAGACGACCGCCTAGTTTAAGCATGGAGGAGACTTTTCTGAGGTTACTACAAAAAGCATCAAGATCTTTGGAAACAAAATGCAAAACATACAAACTCAACAAACAGTCGGCTTTTTTTAACACAACTGGATGTGTCGGGTTATCTCTCTCAAAATCGCATTTCAGAATTTTCTTGACTCGATGCCTCAGAGACTCTTCTTTTTCTTTCCATTTATCACTGAAATATAAGAAAATTATTAAAAATAATAAAAATTATTTGGTAATTTAGTACTTGAGGCCACGAAAACCCTGACTTCCCTGCTATGTGATTGGTCAGTAAAGAGTAGGTCCAAGCACCAATCGGATTTTAGCTGTTCGAAGTGCTGGTGGAAGGACTCTATCCCCATAAACTAATGGATAAAGACAACATACTCTACAACAGGGCTCAACATTTCAAGTCCTAAGCTACTAGCCAGGCCTTAAGAGTTACTCGCCAGTGCCACTAGTTGCCCCACCTACCCCTTATCCTGCCCTGCCTGCATCTGCATTTCCACTCGCCCTCATGTAATTTCCACTCGCCAAATAAGAGTAGGCGAGTGGAAATTTTGAGGCCTGCTCTACACATTTAAGGACAAATTCAGTGATATTATAATGTGCCAAAATCACATGACTGGACCATCTGGAAGCCTAGTTTTCTAAATTTGCTTCAGTGAAATCAAAATGGTTTGAAAACAACAAAGGCCCTATAACATTCTTCATGCAAACATTAACGCGTGCGCAAAAATGCATTAACACGAGAGGCAAAACCCTTTGCGCTGAACGTCGTATTACAATCTCAGCGCAACAAACACGCATATACGTCTACCGCGGGTGAACCTGCGCGAACACTGCACGAGCTTACTGTACTTTGCGCGTCCTATACTTAACATTTTGAGCACAAATGCGTTTGCGCGCTGGTACGCGGATGATATTACAATCTATGCGCAGTTTGTAACGCACAGCCTTTGCGCACATAATTTTAGCAACTCCTGAAAGCTGGTGTTAACGGCAAGTCTGACGGACCTGGCCGAAACCAAATATACCAGCCCGAAAAAAATACACAGCAAAGTATAGTTACACATTCTACACATACCAAACCAATAAATTTGAGAAGTTGTGCGTGTGTTTTTTTTTATACAGCATAAATGCACAGATTGACATTGACAGGCGCAAAAACTTAATGTGAGACAATTAAAGGGATACTCTAGGCAACATGACCACCTAAGCTATTTTAGGTGGTCATGATGCCCGGAGTATGCCGCCCTCTGTCTCCCCTCCCTCCGCTCGGCAGTTCAGCTGAAAAAGCTGAAAACAGCTGAGAGAGGCGGAGGAGTTTACTCCGCCCTCCCAGCTGTCAGTCAGCATAGCGGGAATCATATTTCCCGCTTCTGTTGACTTTTGCCGAATAGGAGACGTCATCGCACTTTCAGCGCAATGACGTCTCCAACTCGCCGCAGTAGCTGGCGGCAGCGGCTGAGGGTTAGTGTTGTGCGCATCCTCTTGCGCGCAACACTAATCCTCAGAGGGAGCCGGGAGGAAGCCTGCCGATTGGCTGGCTTATGTGAGAAGCATCAAGAAGGACGGGAGCGGAAGAGGAGGGAGGTGAGTATAAAAAAAAAAAGACGCCGCTGGAAAGAAGTGGATTTTAGGGTAAGTATTACAGTTACAAAAAAATAAATAAAAACTAAAGATTTATTAAGGGAATAGGGATAGGTTAGGATAAAAAAATGGGGGGGTGATTTTTTGAGTAGAGTGTTCCTTTAAGGATCTTAATTCTGATTGGCTGAGTCGTGTGAAAAAAACAGTCCGCACACCGATTTCTGCGCGCAACGTAACTGCGCTCGTGTTTTTGCGCGTCCTTTTTATGCACGTTATTTTTTGACGGATGAAAAATGTGCGAGGATTGTAATTCCAGCGTTGATTAACGCGTGTTAACATTTGACGCTTCGCCCACAAATTCACACGTTTACCGTGCAAATTTGAGTGGAGAATGTAATAGGGCCCGAAGTGAATACTCTGTATACTCAGTACACAGCTGAGCAACATACAACACACCTGGTTGGTCCATGGCTCTAGTCTACTATTTGAGTGTACTGCGAATGCCACAGACAACACATCCTCAGTGCGGTACAGGGTTTACATATGAGGGTTGTAAGTTTTCTGTAAGTTCGTGAGCAGTGCAAGTGCAAATATTATTTTTAGTAATTGTTCCCACATAAAGCAAACTATGAATTGATGCTTCACCTCTTTCCTTCCAGCGCTGCGACAGTTTGCGATGCATGAGACCAGTCAATAGCATTTCGTTCTTTCTTCATCCATTTTTCTAGCTCCGTAATGCAGGCATCAACAGATTCTAGAATGGTGATGTCTTTGAACCCTTCGCAGATTGGTAGTAGTTGGAATAGATTACAACCAGCAGAAAAGTCAATCAACGACTCACCTTTAATTTTACCTAAAAATAAATAAATAAGAAGCAAACCATGTAGGTGTACAGTGACCTATAGCAGACCTCATTTCCCACTCTACCCCATCAAAACAATGTATCTCAAATCAAAGGGTGACCCTTTGAAAGCATACTCAGCAGCCAGCCACATACAGAAGAATTAATATTAGTAATGTGACACTAGTCAATGATACACCACAATATTACAACAGAGTAAAAGCTATTTTAACTTGGAGAAGTCAGAAAGAGTCAACAAGTATGCATGGTCTGCTATGCTAAATCATGTACAATATATACGTCTATCAGAATTCAAATATTCATTGATATAAAAAATCCCAAATTATTTTTCAGCTATTCAGTAACGCTAGTCTGCTAAGTTATGGATATTAGAAAACATAGAGATGGATGGGTGGAAAGATAGATTGATTGATCGATGAGATAGATAGATAGATAGATAGATAGATAGATAGATAGATAGATAGATAGATAGATAGATAGATATGGATAGATAGATAGATAGATAGATAGATAGATAGATAGATAGATAGATAGATAGATAGATAGATAGATGAGGTGAGATAGATAGATGAGGTAGATAAACGGATAGATAGCTGAAAAAGATAGATTGACGAGATAGATACATGAGATAGACGGATAGATAGATAGATAGAAGAGATAAATAGATAGATAGATACATAGATAGGAGGATAAGATAAGATAAAATAAGATAAGATACGATACAATAATGAGGCTTATTATGCTTAAGAAAAACTGATTCTCTTGCACCAAATGTGCTTTCCTGTAAATTATATGCTATTTATTAAAGTTGATAATGAATTAAAATATATTTAACCCCTTAAGGACCGCTGACGTACTATGTACGTCCTGCCCACGGGTCTCCCTTAGACCCGCAGACGTACAAAGTACGTCAGCGTCTCCTAACCGTCTTCCCACCTGAATACTTACCTCCCTGCTGGTTCCAACGAAGATCTGGTAGGGAGGAAGCCTGCCCCTCTGCTTTAGAGGGGCTGGCGAGCACGATGACGTCACTACGCTGCGTGGTGACATCATTGGCAGGCCCCCCAGCACCTGCATTAAAACCAGGAAGTGGAGGGGGCCTCTCTCTCTCCAACCATGGCAGCTAGAAACTTATCGCGACTCGGCGCAAATCGGCGCGGAGTCGCGATGTAAACATGGAGGTGGCTGACATCTTGGATGACAGCCAGGCCTCCTGGTCCCCCCACCCACTGATATCCCCACCATATGTGTGAGGATATCAGTGGGCCAGTTAACCCCCTAGCTGCCAAGGGGAGATAGGGGGATCATTTGGATCCCGTTATCTCCTGATCCGTGGCAGCTAGAGGGTCATCTTGGACATCATTGGAAAGACCTGATCATGGCCCTTCCAATGATATCAAACATGACTAGGTTTGGTGTAAAAAAAAGCTAAAACAAAATAATAATAATAAAAAAAATTGAAAAGAAATATTTGGGTTTTTTATAAAATAAAATTGTCTGGGGGGTTTAGTTAAATAGGACCTAGGCTGTCATCTAAAAATTATGGGCATAAAACGGTCAGAATGAGCTCAGCGCACATAGGTGAACTGGCTCAGCAGTGAAGACAGCAGTGAAGGGATTAAAAAGCAAAAACATGTAAAAATGGGGTATTTCTATTCTCGAGACAAAATTTTGAAACTATTTAGCCGGGTTCCTTTTTGGCGTTTGTAGATTTTGGGGATTAAATTACGAAAAAGTGAGTTTTTACCATTTTTCATCATATTTTTTTTATAGTAAATTATAGGATATGATGGAAATAATTGTATTTTTAGAAAGACCATTTAATGGCGGGAAAAACGATGCATAATAGGTGTGGGTTGCATAAACAAGTAGGAGGAAAATTTGACCTAAACACCAACAGCACAGAAATGTAAAAACAGCAGCGGTCACTAAAGGACGGATCTGTGTAAAAGTGCCTGGTCACTAAGGGGTTAATAAATACCTGAAATCTTCATAAGTTGTTTGATAGGAAACATGACAGTCTCATCATTCAGTCTATAATCTGAAGAAGCAGAAAAGTATGTCTCATGTAGCATTTTTGGATCAAAGTCATGTACGTGGTAATGTTTCAGACAGCTGCGGTCCATGCTGAGTATCTGCGATGATCCCCTGACACCTCTGAATGGACTGACGGTGCCGTCTCTCTGTCTGTTATGTATAAAGCTACTATTATGATCAGGAAACTAATTGATGAACTGCATGACTTGTCAGGAGTCATATAATGCAGTTTCTACATTTTCCTCATGACACCACGATGTAGTCATTATTATCAGTTCTTCTGGCTTCCAGGGCTTTCGTTTCAGTTACGGCCATTTTAAATTAATAAAATTTAACTATTAATAAATCATTACTGTTATTTATTTATTATATATTATTGTAGCAACTGTAGTTTCTAATGCCTTTTGCAATAAGAATGGGAAATTAAACTATCAAAATTACATACAACCTTATTTACCACTGTGAAGTTTGTACATGTGAAGTGGCAATGGCGATTCGGCGCAACCCTATGACATCATCACGCCTACGTACCCGGCATTACCAGGTTCCCTGGATACGAGGCACACTGAGCGTTGGGATAAGGATTGGTGAGTGATACTCCAACTACCTATATATTGCTTTTATTGTATTGATACTATACCTTGATAATGGCCTCTACCGGTTGAAACCGTAAAATAATATCTTTTAATTCCTTGGATCTTAAGCACATATGAAAGCTTCCTTTAGTTGACAAGCCCCCTTTAGCTCAGTTTAAAATGTTTTGCTTGCCATATCCTATAGAGACAAAAGGAATGTGTAATATGAGCAAGCCATTAGAAAGAGCCCCCCTTTTTTCTATGAAACTTGTGGCTAGAAAGAAAGATAGTCGTTTTTCTGTGTATAAACCATACTGTATATAGTAAAAACAGGGCTTGTGGGTTTGAATATGGTAATTATCTGTGTTGTTAAGACAATCTTTTTGGTTATAAATGTGTATTTGTCCAGCCAGTTCTTTAATTAAACCAAAGACTCTTCAGATATTTGGAGTACGAAATCTGCGCGTGATTGTCTTCACTTATCTCTGCTCTAGCATAGCGCTGCATTGCATCTTCCTCACTTATATGAGAAAATACAGAAGTCTTTTTGGGATGCTTGTTTGGTATATAAAAATATGAATATTGATTTGTTTATTTATGTACTAGAAACGTTTTCTTTTTTTAAATGTAATCAATAAATTTTGGATTTGTGCCTCCTCCTTACTATCTATTGCCTATATACTCAAATTGCTTTGGAGACAGCACCGGAGCAGAAGTTATGCTGTGAGTAGCCACAACCTCTTTTGCTTTTGGAAACGAATGCCCGGCCACCTAACACCTATATATATATTTCAACAAACTAAGGGCACTCACAGATCTTCAAATAAAAGTTCAAGGAGCGCTAATACTTACCAATAACATGTGACATAGGCAGCCTCAAATGTTAATAAACAGGTCATAGGTTCCCAGGGTAAAGACGACAAAAAAAAACACAAACATCCATCTTTTATGTTTTAATTATTGGCTTTAACCTGCATACGTATGATCTGTTTTTAACTTTTCTAGGTGAATGAATAAGGATTGTTTTCATACTTGCTCAGGATCTCACCCTTATCAAAATATTCTCGTATGTTAAAGTCACCTGTCATGTACCAGTCGGCAAGGGACAACATCTGATTTACTAAACTCTTTACGGACTTTTGTCGAACATATGCTGTCACACTGGAAACAACATGCCTATAAAACCTAAACACGATGTTAAATTGTAAAATAACTAAATCTGAAATGGTAGAGAGATTTTTTATGAGAAATATAAATGTAATAAAAGATTTAAATTTATAATATTTTAAGCATATAAAATATTTTAAAGCTATTTTTTAAGAACAACACACTTTAATAGTACCAGCTGGGTGGAGTAGAGGTAACATCACTGCTCTGCGTGGAGAGAGCCTGTGGAGACATGGGTTCAATCCCGACGAGCACCTCTCCAGTAAGTGTCCTTAGGCAAGACACCCAACGGTACATACTCACGAGTCGCCACCCAGGACATACTTGAAAACAAGAGAAATCTCAATGTATCCTTCCTGGTAAAATCCTTTCTAAAAATATATATATATATATATATTTGAACAAAGATGGGGCTGGATTTAATGCCCCCATTTCCCTCTGGATCAGGCCACCTTCCACATATTGCAGGTCTTCCCCAAGCTTCCCAACAACCCAGGTCACCTCTAGCAGCAGGGCTGTACATATGGCAAGTTGGGGGAAATATTGAGAAGATAGATCATGGCGGTCATGTGTTTGGCAACATCCAACAGGGCATTTTGTGCAACATGTTGAACCCTGGGATTATTGGTATGAGCATATCATTTTTAAACTACTGTTTAACTAGGACATTAGCAGGGCTGTAATGCAGCCCCTGTCCCCCGCACTGGTTGATTTACATAAACAGTGTCCTCCAAAAGTACTGAAGCACCCCATTAAAGTGAGGTGTTATTTTCTGCCCTATGAAGCAATGGGTATATTACAGAAATGTTTATTTAGGCCTTAATTTAAAATCTGAAATGTTAAATTAGGATTTTTCACAAATTCATATTACTGTAGCAAATCTTAATGTGAGTTAGTGTTCTTGCTTGTCTTACAAAATCGTATCTTCTCTCTAGTTAGGGAGTCTTAAACCACTCCATGGAGCTCGGTAATCAACTCTCACATCTTTATCCAAGCCACCAAATGTCTTATAATCATAATGTGATGCCAATATTGTGATGCTGTATTGTATTACTTTGTATCTGATGCCCATTGAGAGCATGGTTTCCTTTTCATCACACATACGCCACCTCATCCTCTCCATTAGGGACCTTCATAGGATACAGTGAGCCATCCAATACTTGTGTGACCCCCGGCATCCTATTTGCTTGAAAAAATTCCTCTCTGATGGATGAAAGCTACTCTTCGTTTATAAGCCTTAATGTACGTAGCCTATAAAGCACCGATTGCCCTGGATTCTTCTGTTAGGTGTCCAGACGTGCCAGGTGGTGACATTTTTGCTTTAGAAGCTCCTTTACTGCACTAATCAGGGAGACGTAGGTGCATCGCACATCGGATGCTCACTTTTATTAACCTGGTACTATGCCATCCCTGTGGCAGGAGGGACTAAACACCGCGGGGCTGCCCAGCATTTTCGGAGGAGGGGCTCACTGCAGCAGCAGGCCAGCAGGTCATGCTAGTACGCCCCACCTGCGTTTACGCCCCTCGGCAGTAAGGGGTTAATATTTCAGCTCTTACTGTGAAACTATTTTGATTATATACATCATATCCCTCACTTAGGCTATCAGCTAGATAGAGGATTTAATCTTATACATTATCGAATAATATGTTGGAGAAGATTGGCGTGAAATTCGTGGCAGTTTCTGATAGCTCATAGGGATTGAGAATGTTTGGGAAAATGTAAGCTTTTTTGTCACTGCAATGACCTCTTGCAGAATTTTGTATTACATGCATTGATCTATACTCCCAACGTGTGAGTTTATCCATAAGTGGCATGTACAAATTATACCAAACCATCTACTCTATTAATATTTATGAGCAATTGCATTATAAGCTAATCGAGGAAAAACAAGTAGCTGACACTGCTGGCTAAATAAACACAGTCGTATAGAGAAGAATTGTTGTTTTAATCCACTATTCATTGAGAGCTCTCTCTTTTCATTTCCATCATATGGTTTGTTTATTTCTTATGTTTTTATTTTATTTATTTTGCAAAACTTAACTTTTATTAACATCAATCGAGTCACTTCGACTTGAGCCTTTTTTAAGGCTTTAATAGCAGTAGTTGTTTTTTTGTCTTGGAGTGGTATTGTATATGTATTTTTTTTTCTGTGGTTCCTTTCGGTATAGAAGTCACCATCCCATAGAGCAGTGTTTCCCAAACCTGTCCTCAGGATCCGCTGACAGGCCAGGTTTCCAGGATATCTGAAGCACAGCACTGGTGATATAATATGCTGCTCAGTGATTGCAGGATTCAGTCTGCATTTCCCCAAGGTAATCCTTAAAATCTGGCCTGTTATACGGTCCTGAGGACAGGTTTGCCAAACTGCCATAGGGGAAATGTGGCGGACACTTGGCCAGGCTATATTTTTTTTTTAACGTGTATTCTGGTCTGTGTTTCTATTTTTGCCATTCTATATATCCCAACCTTGTTCCAAAAAAAAGTTTCTGTGTGAAGGTTTCTGTCTCTGTATTGTGTATGTAGTTAAGCCCATTCCCTCCCCGGATAGAATTAGACTGTTTGAATAATATGATGCAATCAGTAAAATAAATCCTCTTTCAGAACAGCACCAGCGTGTAACCATATTGTTCTCTTTTCCCCGCCCTGTGAACAGTTTTAAGTGTACTCGGATTTTTCTAAAAAATAAAGCCAGTCTGCTTATGGATTCTCAACTGTCTCCATCCTTCTTTCAACTGCAGTTAAAGTTTGGGTGGGCTGTTGGGGAAGATTGCTCCGGCGACTGTGAGGACTATTTTAAAGGGGAAAGAGCATGCTGACGGGCTACTCCGTTAGAGTGCAAAAATAAATGATAATTTGTGGTCTCCTATCTACGATGATTTTGGTACATGCAGTTTTATAATGGGTGAGCATTTTTTTTATTAACATTTACTCCTATGAGTTAGTTTGTAAAGGCATGTGAGACTCAAATAGTGGTTTTACAATGTCCAATATATCTATATTTGATATTTTATCCCAGTTCTTTTGCTGTGTAAATGGCAAGATGGTACGAATGCATAAGAGATTAAAATGTCATCTCTAAAATATAAATTTTTCAAAAAAATGGACACAGAATACTATTTTTTATTTTGATAATGTTGTTTAGGGTACATGCTTTCAAAATGATCCAAAAATCTTAATTTCTTTCCCAGTATGTTGGTGACATTTAGCTATCAGGGTTATTCAAAGAGAGCCAATCTGGCCCCGAAATGTAACCGGACACTGAAATTCAGCGTACGGCTACATTTCCTGACATTTCAGCTATTCAGAGAGCAGGCAGTTTGCCAAATGTTGGCGAATTGCCTGCATGTACGGTGACTGTTCGAGGGCAGTCAACACCCCCATAGAGAAGCAATGCTTCATCTATTCAGAGAACACAAAACAGCAGGGAAAGGTTGTCGAAATGCCCTGCTGATAGGTGGTTTCATTCGACAGGTTTAGTCAGGAGAATCCCATAGGCTTCAATGTTAAAAATATTCCCGTTTCTAATATCTAATATCTAATGTTCCAATTCAATATCTAATAAACCGTTTATTATTATATTCTTCAGTAACAAGTCTCTTTATTCATAGATTTTTTAGGATCTTTTAGGCATTATTTGGAATTTTTTGGCAAACGTTTTTTCAGGGGTTTTTTACATAGATTTTTCTTTTTTCTGTAACAGACATTTTTATTATCATTCATTGGATCTTATATGTATATTCCAGACATTTTTATTCAGTAGGTTTTTTGCAAACAGCGATTCAATTTTCAAACTTTCAAGCGTACTGTCTTTTGTTTTCCTTCACCTCGTTTGTCTGTGTGTCGGCTTTTTCCAGCAGCTGCTCTGTGCTGTGATCGGCGGCTAGTCGGGTTTCTCTGGCATGTTCGGCATGGTTAATCCAGTTTTTTCTGCGGGTTTGCGGTGAGTATTCAGTGTGTTTGCGTCAAGTTTTTTCTGCACTACGGGGGGCCCTGCGGTGCATGCTGAATACACTGCAGGGTCGGCGAAGTAGGATGGCTGGTTCGCCCTGAAGTTTGGGGAACGAAAAGTCACCGAACGTGCGCTGACTTTTCGAATCTCTTTGAATAACCCTGTTGATTTCTGTAATAGTTCACGTTAAAGTTAAACCGGAGAGTCTGCTGATTAAAAACGAGTTATGGTTTTTGTATAAACCTCAGATAAAATGGGAAACTTGGTGACTACTGTAAATACAGATATGGGTTAAGGATCTGAAGTAGCTCAGCACTGAAGATGTTAATTTTCTTAAAGGTTTTTTTATTTCATGCTAATTTTAAAGAGACAAAACAATCTTTAACATGTTTTGATGAAGGCTGGATAATTAGCAAACAAGAATTTTGCAAGAAAATAAAAAATGAAGAGCAGAAGTTTGGATTTATGTTAAAAAACATTTTAAAATCACATTATTTCACTTTTCTCAGGACCTGAAACAGACGTGTTTCTGAGAACTCTGAACAAATTATCTTACTTTCCATAGTTGTGAAGGTCTTTGTTTCCAACACTTTGTACATTAGGAAAACCAATGAGACAGATGGGATTTGTGATCCTCAGAGGATCTTTTAATGAAAATGAGGACACATTACATTTTAGCAAATGCGTGGAGCTTCTCGGCTTTGTTTGGATAAAGCGTCATCAACTTCAAACTGCAAATCCAGAGCGAGCAACATAGTGATAGTTTTAATAGCTTTTTAAAATTCTGTATTATTTCTCTCTAACTTTGACAGCGTCAATAAAACAGAGGTGCTCATAATTCACGACTTCGTTTCTCACTTTGCTTTCCAGTATCTCGACATCGAGAATAGTGAATCCTGCTTCCTGCACAGCCTTTCTTAGAAATTGCTCGTCGCATGATAAAAGATGAAATGCTTCGCTGTTGACTTTGTAAAAGGTGGCATTAAATCCTCCAAAGAATAAGAGACGTCCACCCATTTTGAGCACGGAGGAGACTTTTCTAAGGTTGCTGCAAAAAGTATCAAGGTCTTTGGAAACAAAATGCAAAATAAACTTACTCAACAAACAGTCGGCTTTTCTTAACACAACTGGATGTGTCGGGTTCTCAAATCGCATTTGTCAAAATCGCATTTCAGAATGTGCTTGATTCTTCCTCTTAGAGACTCTTCTTTTTCTTCCCATTTATCACTGAAACATGAGAAAATTATTTTAAATAATGAAATAATATGGGAATTTAGTACTTACGACCACAAAAAAAACCTTTCTACCATGACTGCCCTGCTGTGTGATTGGTCAGTAAAGAGTCAGTACAAGCACCAGACAGACTTTATCTGTTCGAAGTGGTGGTGGAAGGACTCTATCCCTACTAACGTATGGATAAAGTCAACACATATATCTAAAGAAAAATTCAGTGATATGACCAGATCATCTGGAAGCCTCACTTTGTGATTGTTCCTCAGTGAACTCAGAATGGTTTGTGACCAGCAAGTGAGCGCCATCCACACTAGCTCTGTATACAGCTGAGAAACCTGCAGCGCACCTTGCTGGTCCATGGCTCTGGTCCACTATTCAGGCTTATTGACAAATGCCACAGATAACACATGCTCGTTGCAGTACAGGATTTACAGCTCGTGGCCAGTGCAAGTGCAAATACCGCTTTCAGTAATTGATCCCCAATGCATCATAAAGCAAACTATGAATAGGTGGATCACCTGTTTCCTTCCAGCTTTGCAACAATTTGTGATGCATGACACAGGTCAATGGCACCCTGTTCTTTCTTCATCTATTTCTCTAGTTCCTCAATGCAAGAATCAGCAGATTCTAGAATGGTGATTTCTTTGAAACCCCCACAGATTGGAAGCAGGTGGAAGATAATGGGGCCAACAGAAAAGTTGATCATTGACTTTCCTTTAATTTGACCTAAAAATAAATAGAAGCAAACTGTGAAGCTTTACAGTGACCTTTACAGCATCAATCCCCATTTCCCTCCTTCAAAACAATGTATCTCACATACAGCAGAATTCATTTTAGTAATGTGACACTAACCAATGATACAACTCCAGCATTACAATAGATTAAAAGCTATTTTCACTGGGAAAATTCAGAATGGTGGACCAAGGATGTTACATCTGCTAAGCCAAAGCACTTTTACAATACATACGTCTATCAGAATTTAAATACTCATTGATAAAAACAAAATCCCAATCAAATAGTGCAGATATTTAGTTACAATAGTCTACTAAGTTATTAATATAAGAAAAAACAGAGATGGATGGGTGGAAAGAGAGGTAGATGTATAAATAAGGAGGAGGGTTATGCTTTCTAAGAAGCTATTCTCTTGTAATTCTATGTGCTTTCCTGTAAATTGTACACGATCTATTAAAGTTGGCAATGAATTAAAATATGTTTAATACCTACCTGAAATCTTCATAAGTTGCTTGGTAGAAACATGATAAGCTCTTCTTTCATTTTACTATCAGCAGAAGCAGAATAGTATCTCTCGTGCAGCCGTTTTGGATCAAAGTCATGCAGGTGGTAATGTTTCAGAGTGCGGCGGTCCATGCTGAATATTAGCGATGATCTCTAACACCTGCGACGTTGTCTCTCTGTCTATTATATACAGTATAAAGCTTACATTGTGACCTGGAATCTAATT
Organism: Leptobrachium leishanense; assembly: GCA_009667805.1. Classification (NCBI taxonomy): domain Eukaryota; kingdom Metazoa; phylum Chordata; class Amphibia; order Anura; family Megophryidae; genus Leptobrachium; species Leptobrachium leishanense. The sequence goes on along the minus strand of CM019073.1, from coordinate 578,788 downwards.
AATGAACTGCGTGCCCTGTTACGAGTCAAACAATGCAGCGTCGACATATTTCTCATGACACTTTACAGCGTCGGCATGATGTAGTCATAAGGATCAGTTCGCCTCCAGGGCATTCTTTTCACTTGTGGCCATTTTTAATATAATTATTAATGTTATTTATGTATCTCCCACAGAATTTAATTAATAAAATTGCATGCAAGCTTATTTACCACTTGCTGCCTACATGTGACTATTGCAGTATATTTGGTTATAGACCCTGTATATGACAGTTATTCTCTTTTATTTACATATATCCAAAGTGTCATGGGGTGGCTAGGCCGAGCCCAGGATGCGGTGACTGAGTGGAGCAGAGGCAGCAATGGGGGTAAACAGATAAGGTTTATTATGAGGAACACAAGGAAACACAACAGCAGGAATAAACCAAAGAGGGGGACATTGGATAAGGTAAACCAAAGGGGGGGCATTGTATACGGTAAACAAAGGGGGAACACTGAATAAGGTAAACCAAAAGGGGGGACACTGGATAAGGTAAACTAAATGGAGAGACACTGGATAAGGTAAACCAAAGGGGGGGGACACTGGACAAGGTAAACCAAATGGGGGACACTGGATAAGGTAAACCAAAAAGGGGGACAATGGATAAGGTTTAACAACTGGTAACTGAATATCACAGGACTAGGCCTGATAAATACATACAACAGGATAGACCAAGCAGACAGGACAAGGGAGGTGAGCAGAACTGGAATTGGGCTGAACACTGAATACTTTAAGCAGACACAGAGGAGCAGGATATGAAGAGGGCTGACTACAAACATAAACAGAAATCAGGAAACACAACACAAGGAGACTTACTGCCATGTCTCTGTGGATCAGGCCACCGTCCACATATTACACGTCTTCCCCACACTTCCCAACAATCCAGGCACCTCCAGCAGCAGGACTGCCAGACTCTGCTGTAGCTTCGGGATGTACATTTGGCAATGTGGTGAAAATTAGACATGTGCACAGCACAAAATTTCATTTTGAACTAATGGATTAGTCCTAAAATGCAATTTATTTAGTTGCTAAAGAAATTCGTTTTCAGTTCTTTAGTATGAAAACTAATTTCATTCATCTGAAAACCAGTGGATACAATTACTATTGTAGTGGCTCTTCAGAGGGCTGAGATCGCTGCTCGTTACAGTATCTCTCACTCTCCGCACAATGTGGGCCATATTACTTAGTTGGTGCTAACTTAACCAGAGCTGTTGTAAACTTCCCAGAGCCATTATAGCCTATGGAGGTTTTCAGTTTACAACCGCTCTGGTTAAGTTAGCACCAACATTGTAATACTGCCCCGTGTCAGGCAAAGCTGTTACAGTAACTGACTGCAGCTCATCACAGCGCTCAGAGTTTCAGTAAAACTAGTAAATAATATTTTTATATATAAGAGGTTAGAACAATATTATTTCCTTGTTTTACTGAAACTCTGAGCGCTGTTACAGTCAGTTACTGTAACAGCTGAGCCTGATACAATGTATTGAGAGATAATATAACAAGCAGCTGATCTCAGCGCTCACAGCCACTGGATTTAAAGGGCTAAAAAAAAAAGGCTCCTCTCTGTATAATGTTTAGAACATCCTCCTGCATTAATTAATACCCCTCTCTGTATAATGTATACAACATCCTCCTGAATTAATTAATGTCCCTCTCTGTATAGAACATCCTCCTCAAGTTATACCTTTCTCTGTATATTGTATATAACATCCTCCTGCATTAATTAATACCCCTCTCTGTATAATGTATACAACATCCTCCTGAATTAATTAATGTCCCTCTCTGTATAGAACATCCTCCTCAAGTTATACCTTTCTTTGTATATTGTATATAACATCCTCCTACATTAATTAATACCCCTCTCTGTATAATGTATACAACATCCTCCTGAATTAATTAATGTCCCTCTCTGTATAGAACATCCTCCTCAAGTTATACCTTTCTCTGTATATTGTATATAACATCCTCCTGCATTAATTAATACCCCTCTCTGTATAATGTATAGAACATCCTCCTGCATTAATTAATGACCCTCTCTGTATAGAACATCCTACTGCATTGGCATGTGGAGGGTGCAGAACTTCGGATGTTGCTCTCTTCATTGCTGGTCTCCTTCACTCATCAATGTAATATCACAAAAAGGACTGAAACTAAAATGTAGTGCATTTTATTTTAGTTTCTTTCATTTTTTGCACTGAGCAGTTTCGTATCCCTTGAGTCATACGAAAACTAAATTATCCCAAAATTCGGACTAAATCGTTTTAGTACTAAAACGAATGCACATGTCTAGTGAAAATATTGCAAAGACAGGTGTTGGCAGCCATGTATGGAAACATACAGGGCTTTCATAGAGCGCCGAAATTCCACCAGAATTTCAGTGCACTTTCGTTCCCCGAACTTTGTGGAATCAAATTCCCTGACCCTGCAGTTAATTCAGCATTCACCTCAAGATTCCCGAAGTGCAGGGATCAAGCCGCCGAATGCATCCTGAAAACCGCTGCAAAAATCGCCAAAGTGCTTGGAAAAACGCATCCGAAAAAAGTCGAAAAAATACCAAATCTATCTGAAAAGCTGCCGATTAGAATTGAAAACCCGCTGAAAAAATACCAAATCGATCCGAAAAAAGCTGACGACGTGTTGAACAGAGCGCCAACCAGCCGCAGGAAAGCGCAGACAAGCTGACGATCTGGTAAAAAAAAAAAAAATGCTACTTCTAAAAGCTGTTTGCAAAAAAACTACTGCACAAACATGCCTGGAATTAATATATAAGGTCCTATGAATAATAATAAAAAGGTCTGTTACGGGGGGAAACACTATTTAAAATAATTGCTGAAAAAATTGCCGAAAAAAACACTTAAAAAATCCTAAAAAATAAAGAAAGATACTTTTTTGCTCCAAATTAAAAGAATAAATGGCTTTATAAATATTTAATAAAAATGGGGAATATTTTTTGCATTGAAACCTATGGGATTTGCCGGATTAAACCTGTCGAATGAAACCACAGAAAATGAGGGCATTTCGACAACTTTTCGGTGAAGTTTGGCATTCTCTGAATAGATTAACCATTACTTCTCAATGGGGAATTTCACTGCTGCCAAAGATCGTTGTATTTCGCTGGCAATTCGCAATATTTTGCAAACTGCCAGCTTTTTTAATAGCCGAATGGCTCCGACATTGCACCATACGGTGAAATTCAATGTTAGGTTCAATTTCAGAGCCAATTTGGCTCTCTTTGAATAACCCATATACAGTGGGCATTTTGTGTAATGTGTTGAACTCTGGGATTATTGGTATGAGGATATCTCTTTTAATCTACTGTTTAACTAGGGTATGGGGGCTGATTCACGTTCATAAACAGCTTAAACATCTTAAAGGTATTGATGCACCCCATTAATATGAGGTGCCCATGTGTTGCCCTTAGAAGCAATAGGCACTTTACGGAAACTATTTATGTTCGGCCTTAGTTTAATACTGTTGAATTCGGATTTTTCACAAATTCATACTGAAGCAAATCTTAACTTGATTTAGGATTCTTATCTCTAGCTAGAGGATCTTAAACTACTCCATGGAACTCAGTAATCAACTCTCTGGACATTTACTGTTAGAAGTTTCCTGTGTCTTTTCCAAAGGTCTTGATGTTTACTTTTCCACAGCAGGATACAGAAGAAGACAGACGACTTGCTTATGTAGAAAATTACATATTTATTTATACAGACGACACTTCGATTCTTTGCAATTTTTATGTTGAATGAAAATAAGAGTTACAGGACCAATTTAAATTCAGTGCATCATTAGTTGTGGCAAAATATAAACGTTCTTCTTTAAAAGATGTTACAAAGCTCAAAACTCCTTTTCAGAGGTAATGCGTTGCAATGCAAGATGTTAGCAATGCTGGAGTCTGGAAGGTGGATTCTGGTCAATTGGATCTTGATATATTGGTAAATTGAAACGGTTACTTTCCCTTTTTATATGAAACATGCATCCATCCCAATTATTCCTACTTATTAACATAAATATATTGGGTTTAGGGACTACATGTGATATGTACAATATCCTATAGGAACGGTGTTTTGTTTCAAATCTGAGGGGGTGCATCTTCGCCATCTTGTTGATTTATACAGTTGAAGGACTAATACATAACATGTGCGAATGAGGTACTATGGGGGTTATTCAGATAGCTTGACTGATGCCATATGTGTCAGCTTTAAAGTGATCAATGATAGTATTCACCTATCATTGACCGACAAATAATTTTTATCGTGGTTTTGTGTTGGGGCCCAGATTTACCATTTTCTTTTGGATAACAAGATTGCAGATGTTGAAATGGATGGTTGAACAAATAGATTTATATTTGGTAATTTATCCCAGTTCTTCTTTGTGTAGTGACTGATTAACTGTAACAGTGATTGATTAAAAATTTCATTTTTAGAACAGGAATATTAGGTATAAACGGACACAGAAAACTATCTTGTATAACAATGAAGAGCTGACTAATGTGGAACAATAAAATAGGTATATAAATTATTTAGCAAAAAATTACCATTATCCTGTTGTTTACAATGGACCCTGTCAAAAATGAGGACACATTGCAGATGTTTTAAGGGTTAAAAGACATTGCAGATGTTTTATAGGAGAAAAGACAAATTTCATTTTTGCAAATGCGTGGAGCTTCCTGGGTTTTTATGGATAAAGCGTCATCAACTCAAGCTGCAAAGCCACAGAGAGTAACATATTGATTGCATTGATATAATTTAAAATGTTGCATTACTTCTCTCTAACCTTGAGAGCATCAATAAAATAGATGTGCTCGTAATGCGCAAGTTCGTTTCTCACTTTGTTTTCAATCGTCTCAAGATTGAGAACCACAAACCCAGTTTCCAGCAGAGCCTTTCTTACAAACGGCTCGTCCAATGGTAAAAGATGAAACGCCTCGCCGTCGACTGTATAAAAAGTGGCATTAAATCCTCCGAAGAGTAAGAGACGACCGCCTAGTTTAAGTATGGAGGAGAATTTTTGGAGGTTACTACAAAAAACATCAAGATCTTTGGAAACAAAATGCAAAACATACAAACTCAACAAACAGTCGGCTTTTTTTAACACAACTGGATGTGTCGGGTTATCTCTCTCAAAATCGCATTTCAGAATGTTCTTGATTCGCTGCCTCAGAGACTCTTCTTTTTCTTTCCATTTATCACTGAAACATAAGAAATTTTTTAAAAATAATAACAATAATTTGGAAATTTAGTACTTGAGGCCAGGAAAACCCCTTTCTACCCTGACTTCCTTGCTATGTGATTGGTGCTGAGACCGACTTTACTGACCAAACAGACTTTAGCTGTTCAAAGTACTGGTGGAAGAACTCTATCACCATAAACTAATGGATTATTATTATTATTATTATTATTTATAAAGCGCCTGCATATTCCGCAGCGCTGTACAATAAGCACAGTACAGACAGGGTTACAATACATTGAACAACATTTGACAAACAGTACAGGAGGAGATGAGGGCCCTATTCCCGTAGGAACTCACAATCTGGGAGGGTTGGGGTTGGAAACAGGAGGAGAGGACTGTAAGGTGAGAGTGATTGATGGTTGCATCAGTGAGTTGGGTGGTAGGCTTCCCTAAATAGGAATGTTTTCAGGGAGCGTTTGAAGGAAGAGAAGTTAGGGGAAAGTCTGACAGCACGAGGGAGAGCGTTCCAGAGAGTGGGGGCTGCGCGTGAGAAATCCTGCAGTCTATCATGGGAGAGGTGATGCGGGGAGAAGCTAGGCGCAGGTCACTGTTTGACCTTAGGGAGCGGGCTGGGGTGTATTTGGTGATTAGTGAGGACAGGTAGTGGGGCGCTGAGTTAGTGAGGGTTTTGTAGGTAAGGATAAGGATTTTGAACTTAATTCTGCAGTGGATGGGGAGCCAGTGAAGGGACTCGCAGAGGGGAGCGGCAGAGACAGAGCGGCGGGTGAGGTGAATTAGCCTGGCGGAGGCGTTCAGGATGGATTGTAGGGGGGAGAGGCGGGACAGAGGGAGGCCAGATAAGAGATTATTGCAATAGTCGAGTCAGGAGATTACCAGGGCGTGTATGAGTTGTTTTGTGGTGACAGCGGTAAGAAATGGCCGAATTCTGGAAATATTACGCAGTTGGTATCGGCAGGAGGAGGAAAGAGACTTGATGTGGGGGATGAAGGAAAGAGCAGAGTCCAGTGTAACTCCAAGACAGCGAACTTGGTTTGATGGGGAGATGGTGATACCCCCCACCGTGATAGAGAAGTCAGGAGGTGGGGAGGCATTAGAGGAGGAATAAGTAGGAGCTCAGTCTTTGACATGTTGATCTTTAGGTGGTGGGAGGCCATCCAGGAGGAGATGCCAGATAAACAGTCACTGACTTTTGAAAGGACAGGGGGGGAGAGATCAGGGTAGAGAGGTAGATCTGAGTGTCATCAGCGTAGAGGTGGTAATTAAAGCCAAAGCTGTTGATGATTTTGCCCAGGGAGGAGGTGTAGATGGAAAAGAGCAGAGGACCAAGGACAGAGCCTTGAGGTACACCAACAGATAGAGGCAATGAAGAGGAGGAGTTACCAGCAAAGGACACACAGAAGGACCTGTTGGATACATAGGAGTCAACCCAAGCAAGTGCAGTGTCACCGAGACCCAGAGAGTTGAGGGTCTGTAGAAGGAGGGGGTGGTCAACAGTGTCAAAAGCAGCCGAGAGGTCAAGCAGGATGAGAATAGAATAGTGGCTGTGTTTTTTAGCAGTTAGGAGGTCGTTGGTGACTTTGGTGAGGGCAGTTTCAGTTGAGTGTAGCGGATGGAAGCCAGATTGCAGGGGGTCAAGTAGGGAATTGGAGGACAGGAAGAGGGAGAGGCAGTTGAAGACTAGTTTTTCTAAGAGCTTTGATGTGAAGGGAAGCAGGGATACAGGGCGGTAGTTGGATGGAGAGTTGGTGTCTAGGGATGGTTTCTTTAGTAAAGGGGTAACTAGCGCGTGTTTGAAGGCGGATGGAAAGGAGCCAGTGGAGAGAGATAGGTTGAAGATGTGTGTGAGAGCAGGGGTGAGGGAGGAGGAGAGGGGAGGAATTAGATGTGAGGGAATGGGGTCGAGCGGGCACGTGGTGAGATGTGAGGAGGACAATAAGGAATTGACTTCCTCCTCAGTGGTTGGGAGGAAGCGGCAGAGGGTGGCAGAGGGGACCTGTGGGAGTGGAGGTGGCAGATAACTATCTTGTGTTGGGATGTTGCTTCTGATAGTTAGAGTTTTACTGAGGAAGTAGTCTGCCAGGTCTTGAGCGCTGAAGGCAGCTGAGGGGGGAGGTGCAGGTGGGTGGAGGAGGGTGTTGAAGGTGGACCAGGATACCATGGATAAAGACAACATACTCTACACATTTAAGGACAAATTCAGTGATATTATAAGGTGCCAAAATCACATGACTGGACCATCTGGAAGCCTAGTTTTTTAAATTTTCCTCAGTGAACTCAAAATGGTTTGTAAACAACAAGTGAGTACAAGCCCTACTAGCTCTGTATACAGCTGGTGGTTTGTTAATATCAAGGGCTCTATCACCTTCTTACAGATAACGCTAGCGCTCACATAAATGGGCAAGACACCTAACGGTACATACTCCCCACTCAGGACATACTTAAAAACGAGAGAAATCTCAACGTATCCTTCCTGGTAAAAAATTGGTGCATCACCTGTTTCCTTCCAACGCTGTGACAATTTGTGATGCATGAGACAAGTCAATGGCATCCTGCTCTTTCTTCGTCCATTTCTCTAGTTCCACGATGCAAGAATCAGCAGATTCCAGAATAGCAATGTCTTGGAAACCTTCGCAGATTGGTAGCAGGTGGAAGATGTCGCAGCCAACAGAACAGTCAATCACCGACTCACCTTTTATTCTACCTAAAAAGAAATAAATATGAAGCAAACTGTGTAGGTGTACAGTGACCTAGTAGACATCATTTCCCATTGTACCCCCTCAAAATAATGTATCTCACGTCACAGAGTGACACTTCAAAAGCATACTCAGAAGTTAGGTGTATACAGTAGAATTAAAATAAAGATACTAGCCAAAAATTGTCATTGGGGCACCCGGCGTGAGCTAAGGTGGGCCATTTGTACAGGATATTCAGCCCTTGAGGCAGGTTAGCTGCTGGCTGCATGGACAAAGACCACAGCACACAGATACTAGACAAGAGAATAATAACAGAACAACAGGAACAGGAATGGCAGAGGAACAAGGAGAAGACAACAGAACACTAAAGGGAACCATAACTCTTGGATAAAGGTCCTTGCAATGGCCTCTATACTAGGGAAGGGAACCTCACAAGAAATACACAGAGACAGGAGGACAGGAAGGGTGAGGGTTAAACAGGATACAACAAGAAAAGATACACACACTCAGCAGCAACACAGGGAACCCTGAACTGGGATGAGGTCCTTGAAATGGCCTCTATGCTATGGATATAATGCTGCTGGGTAATACACAGAACAAGAACACAGGACACAAGGAACATACAATAGAAATGTCAGAGCCGGAGCAAAAGGATCAAGGGCCAGGAGAGTATGTCAGACAAGCCAAGATCAGATACCAGAGAGGGAATACCAGGCCAAGATCATACACAGAGCGGGTAGTCAGGAAAAGCAGAGATCATATACAGGATACCAGGACAAGATCACAGGAAGCAATGACTCAGGAACTGTAACCCATGCAAAAGCCAGGAGCCTCTGTCCTGCTTGCATATTTATAGGGACAAGACTGAGCAGATAGGACATGTGATCCCAGATCCAGACCAGCGCTGCAGGGGAATCCTGAAGCGGCACAGGACAGAATGGCTAGCCCAGATAGAGAAAAGCTGGCCTGGGATCGCACATATCACCAGGGAGCATGGCTGGAACAGTTGGAAAAGTGACAATAATATAGCACAAGAGTACAACCGATTAAAAGCTATTTTCACTGGAAGAATTCAGAATGGATGAACAAGTATGTATGGTTGGCCAAGCGAAATCACCTTCACAATACATACTACTATCATAATTTAAATACTTGTTAAAACATCCCAAACACGTGCAAATATTCAGCAATGATATTCTACTAAAGGGGTTATTCAGAGAGCACTGAAATATCAGACATTTCGGTGCTCTCTTGTTCCCCACAGTTCCCTCCACTTGGGGGAATCAAAGTTCCCATCCCTGTGCTGTATTCAGCTTTCACCGCAGGGTCCACGGAGTGCAGGGAAAACCCGTCGCAATCCCGCCAAAACCGCCGGTAAAACCACACCGAACACACCGGAAAAAGCCAATGAGCCGCCGATCACAGCACAGAGCAGTTGCTGGAAAAAGCCGATAAGCTGATGAACAGGGCCAAAAAAAAACAAACAGTACGCTTCAAAGTTTCAAAATTTAAACGCTGTTTGCAAAAAAGCTACTGAACGAAAATACCTGGAATTTACATATAAAATCCTATGAATGATAATAAAAGATCTGTTAAATAAAAAAGACTATTTAAAAAAGAACAGGAAAAAAATTGCCAAAAGAATCCCGAAAAAAAACTAAAAGATCCTAAAAAATCTAGAAATAAAGAGAGTTTTTACAGCAGATTAAAAGAATAAACAGATTATTAGATATTGGATATAAACGGGAATATTTTTAACATTGAAGCCTATGGGATTCTCCTGAATAAACCTGTTGAATGAAACCACCGAAAAGCAGGGCACTTCGGCAACTTTTCACTGCTGTTCGTTGTCTCTGAATACATTAAAAATTAATTAACCATTTCTTCTCTATGGGGGATTTCACTACTCTCGAACAGGCGCCGTACTTACTGGCAGTTCGCCAAAATTTGGCAAACAGCCTGCTCTCTGAATAGCCGAATGGCCCCGAAATGACCCCGTACGGTGAATGCCACTGTCCGGTTACATTTCTGTGACATTTCGGACCCCTCTGAATAACCCCTTAAATTATAATTATGTAAGTAAACCCAGAGATGGATGGATGGACAGACAGATGGCTGGATGGAAAGAAGGAAAGAGAGATGGGTGGGTGGGTAGATAGTGTTAGTTTTATGTTTACTAAAAATACTGATTCTCTTGCACAGCATATTAATTCCTGTAAATTGTATACTATTTATTAAAGTTGGTTATGGATTAAAATACGTTTTAATAATACCTGAAATCTTCATAAGTTGCTTGATAGGAAACAATACAATGTCTTCTTTCATTTTGCTGTCAGCAGAAGCAGAATAGTATGTCTCATGCAGGCGTCTTGGATCAAAGTCATGTAAGTGGTAATGTTTCAGAGCGCTGTGGTCCATGTTGAGTACCTGCGATGGTCTCTTACACATGTGAGTTGACTGACTATAAATATCGTCGCTCTCTCTGTTATGTAAAGCTAATTTTGTGACCTAAATTCTCATTAGCAAACTGTATGACTTGTCAGGAATCAAACAATGTATCTGCCTCATGACACTGTATGGCGTCGGCAAGATGTAGTCATAAGGATCAGTTCTCCTGGCTTCCAGCACATTCTTTTCAGTTGTGGCCATTTTTTTAATATCATTATTACCATTATTTATGTATCACCCTTATTTTCCGCTGCAGTTTGCAATAAAGAATAAGAAATTAAATTCATAAAATGACATGCAAATTGGGGTATCCACGGAGTGGGAAGCGCCCCGCAGTATCGCAGAAAGAAAAGCAACACCTTGGAAATGTGCTCTAATGACCAACAGGGTTATTCAAAGAGATCCGAATGGCTGCCGAAAGGGAACCGAACGCTGAAAATCAAACCTTTCTTGGCCATTCGGCTATCCAGAGAGCAGGCAGTTCGCCACATCCTGGCGAATTGCCTGCACATACGGTGCCTTTTCGGTGCCTGTTCGAGGGCAGTGAAATCCCCATAGAGAAGCAATGCTTCGTCTATTCAGAGAACAAAACCCAGGAGTGAAAAGTTGCTGAATTGCCCTGCCATTCGGTGGCTTTATTCGACAGGTTTATTCAGGTGAATCCCATAGGCTTCAATGTTAAAAATATTCCTGTTTTAATTCAATATCTAATAAATCGTTGATTAGAATATTCTGCAGTAAAAAGTCTCTTTATTTATAGATTTTTAAGGATATTTTAAGCATTTTTCAGGATTTTTTTTTCTTTGTCTTTTAACTTTACCTATTTTTTCTGTAACAGCCCTTTTTATTATCATTCATTGGATCATATGTAAATTTCAGACATTTTCGCTCAGTAGTTTCCTTGCAAACAGCGTTTCACTTTTCAAACATTCAAGCAAACTGGGTTTTTTTTTTCACTCCATTCATCTGCAGTGTCGGGTTTTTCCGGCGGCTATGCTGCGTGTGATCGGCTCCTGCTCGGGTTTTTCCGGGGTTTCGGCGAGGTTATCTCAGATACGTATAGAAGAACAGGATGTTGAACCGGCTTTGGAGATCAGTAGTCCTGTTCAAGACAACCACTAACTGCAATAAGGGCTGGAGATATACGGGTACAGCAGCTTATAAACAGTAGAGGTGGTGTCAGGGTTTAGGGGTCCTCTATTCCAGTCCAGGCCGATCACCGCTGCAAAGGGAGGACACGCTCAGCGCTCCCTCCAGTCGAAGTGGCCATGCGGCAGGACGCGCTGAGCGCGTCCTCCGCATGGAAAGGGTTAAAACACCCAATATATTTATATTTGATATTTTATCCCAGTTTTTCTTTGTGCAGCTTAAAAGTGATGAATGATAGTATTCACTTGTCATTGACAAATTATTTTTATCGTGATTTTGTGTTGGGGTTCAGATTTACCTTTTTCTTTTGGATAACAAGAATGCGGATTTTGAAATTGATGGTTGAACCAATATATTTATATTTGGTATCTTATCCCAGCTCTTCTTTGTGTAGTGACTGATCGACTGTAACTGATTGATTGCTTAAAAATCTTTAAAACAGGAATTTTTGGTATAAGTGGACGCAGAAAACTATTTTTTATAAAAATCAAGCTGATTAATGTGAAACAATAAAATTTACATATAAAATATTTAGCGTGAAATGTCCCATATGCTGTTGTTTACAATGGACCCTGTCAAAAATGTGGGCACATTGCAGTTGTTTTATGCGAGAGAAGACAATTCACATTTTAGAAGATGCATGGAGCTTCTTGGGTTTGTATGGATAAAGCGTCATCCTCTTCAAGCTGCAAAGCCACAGTGATAGAACATATTCATGGTATTATTATTATATATCTCAGATGAATGAATAGATAGATAGATAGATAGATAGATAGATGGACGGATAGTTAGATGGATAGATGGATAGATAGATAGATAGATAGATAGATAGATAGATAGATAGATAGATAGATAGATAGATAGATAGATAGATAGATAGATAGACAGACAGATGGACGGACGGACAGATAGATGGATGTATGGACGGACAGATAGATGGATGGATGTATGGACGGATGGATGGACGGACAGATGGATGGATGGATGGACGGCTGGACGGACGGACAGATGGATGGATGGATGGATGGACGGACAGATAGATGGATGGACAGACGGACGGACGGATGGACAGACAGACAGACGGATAGATAATAATGTTACTTAAAACAAATTTTCTTGCACACTAAATGATTGCTCATGTAAGTTGAGTTTATTAAAATTATAAATGTTTTAAGATATTTAATATATACCTGAAATCTTTATAAGTTGCTTCACTGGAAAAATGAAAAGTTCTTCAAAGATTCTGTATTGCTGTATTGCTGTCTGTATTTCTGTATTTCTGTGTATGACTCTTTGGCTTTGGTTCCCAGTTTATGCTCTAGTCTGTACCTTAAATTGTATTTCTGATTCTGTATTCTGATATCCCGTGTATGACCTGGCTTGGCTTCTTGGACTTCTCTTCTGTATGTACCTTGTCTGTTTAAGGATTTCTCTGCCTGTTTATAGTTAAGCTTGTTCTCAGCAGGCATTTGGCCACAAAGCCATTTGGTGTTGAGTGATACTCAGGGTTTTGTTCTGATCTCCCTGGCTGTGAGTACTAGGATCAGCAGTCTTTATTGTTGTGTTTTTCAAGTACCGAGTTCTGCCCTGCAGGCTGCTGAATACATTCTTGTCTCATTTTGTAGAATTACTATGTGTGTTCTAATTCTGTCTATCCCCAGTCCTGTAATCTGTCTTTAGAGGAGAAATCATACCCAGTGCAGGGCTCCCTCGTGTGTCTGTGTTCTGCACTATCTTTCTTGTTTTCAAGTTCTGCAAGTATGTGCTGGAATCTGCTATCAGCAACAAACCACAAACCTGCCCTAAAGGCTTCAAACTCCACAGCCTAAAGGCCCCCCATCACCCTATAGGGGGCCTACCGTTACAGCATGTTTGCCAAATTTTGGCGAATTGCCAGAAAATACGGTGCCAGTTCGATGGAAGTGAAATTCTCACAGTGAAGCAATGGTTAATCCATTCACAGACACCGAACAGCAAAGAAAGATCAGTGAAATGACCTGATGTTTGGTGGTTTCTGTCAGGAATGGATCCCCATTGCTTACTGTAGCGTGCCTGTAAAGGAGGAACTGTGTATATACTGCAGAGGCTCCAACCATTGAATCTCAGAGTGTCCTGTGAGTTCCCCAGACAGCAAATCCCTGTATTCAAGGCTCCCAGAGAGGCTCCAGGTCCTAGACCTGATACTAGAGGGGCTCCTGTTCCTATGGATTGGCTGCACCACGACCCACGTCCGCTACCAGGAAAACCCCGGTGAGTCAAGAACCACCAGCACCTAAAAGCACACCACAGCCCAAGCCTGCTCCCAGAAGAACCCTGGTGTGTAAGCCAATTTCTGTGCCCAGAGGTGCACCCCAGCCCAAGTCTGCTGCACCTATGACCAAGACTACACCCATACCCAGAAATAAGCTACCCTCCATGCTTACTGACCCTATGCGTATGGAGTTCACGTCTAACAAAGCAAGGAGGAAGACCCTGCCATTCCCATAGATACTTAGAACACAGTGTCTATAGAGCTGATACCATGGACTATGAACCATCTCTAAATTTTTCAAAAAAAGTACACAGGATACTGTTTTTTAGGCTGCACGCTGTCAAAATGACCCCAATTTTTATATTTCTTTTCCAACATTTCACTGATATTTTTCACCAGAGACTATCTGAGGACACTTACTGAGGAAGCCGGTAGGCGAAAACGCGTTTTAAGTGATCCCCTTTTACGATTACTTTTCAAATAACTTTTTTTAATTATGCATACCACATGGTCTATTTTATATGAATTTATATGAACAAATTTTTGAATATAGTAGCATATCGTCCTGCTGCATATTTATTACTTTAGCACCTGTCTATATAAGGTTTGCTCCCTCCCCTCCCTGGAATATATATAGCACCTCCATATACCATCGAATGAGCTAATGAATAAACGAGTCACCATTGGGGGAAAAAAAAGCTAACTCCAGAGGATTTGCCAAGGAGGAAAGGAGGAAGATAAAGATACCATCATAACTAATATAAGTATTCTGATTTCTCAATTTTTTTGAATTTGTTTGAATTTTTTGAGTGTTTTTAGTGTTAGGAGAAAAAAGAAAAAAAAACACAAAGAAACATACTCAATATTTTTTACCCACTGTTCACTTACAATTGTATCATACATATTGTATTTTAAAACAGTGTTCTAATATACAAGGTGCGCCAGAAATTTATGTTTTATTCCTTTTATATTATTTGTGTCCTTGGAGGTGTGTGGACACTGCACATTCCACTACGGCAGCACCTACCCTAATTAATATCTATTTATTTTGCACGGAAGCACTGCCTTCACATATACACGCTTTTCCATTTTCCGATAATTTGTTAAAATTTTTTCAAATATCTGTAATTGTTCAAATTAAAGTGGAGGGTCTGCCAAATAAAACCATGGAATAAATTGTGTAGGTACCTCAGAGAAAATGGTAAAAAATTGACAACTAAATACAGTGATGGGTTATGGGTATGAAGTAGCTAAGGAATGAAAGGGTTAATACTCTGAAAACTTTAGGGTCTATTCACTAAAGGGTGAAGTCAGGAGAATTGTCAGGAGAAGTGAAAATTCTAGGTCAAAATAGTCAAACCAGGAAAATTCTCCCATTTATCTCACTTTCCATTTCGGCTATTTGGTCTAGATTGTTCTCTTCTACTGCTGTTCTCCTGAAATTCACCTTTTAGTGAATAGAGCCTTTTTTATTTAATGTTGATTCTAAAGACACAAAACAACCTTTAACGTGTTTTAATGAAAGCTGTATAATTAGCAAACAAGAATTATACAAGAAAATCAAACGTATAAAGAGCAGAAGTTTGGTTTTATTAAAGATAATCTTTAAATCAAGTTTCTTCACTTTCTCAGACGCTGTAACATATATATTTGCAAACTCTGAACATATTATTTTACTTTCCTTATTTGTAGACGTGTTTTTCTCAAACAATTTCTACATTAAGAAAAACAGAGACAGAAGGGTGAGAAATGTCAACTGCTAGATTTGTGATTATCAGAGGATCGTTTTCTGGAATGTTGACACATTGCTGATATTTTATAGAAGAAAAGACAAGTTACATTTTAGCAAATGCATGGAGCTTCTTGGGTTTGTATGGATAAAGCGTCATCAACTTCAAGCTGCAAAGCCAGAGTGAGGGAACATATTCATTGTGATGATATCATGTAAATCGTTGCATTACTTCTCTCTAACCTTGAGAGCTTCGATGAAAAAGATGTGCTCATAATGCACAAGTTCATTTCTCACTTTACTTTCAAGTCTTTGCAAATTGAGAACAGTGAACCCCTCTTCCTGCAGAGTCTTTCTTACAAATGGTTCATCGCACGATAAAATATGAAACGACTCGCAGCCCACTGTGTAAAAAGCGGAATTGAATCCCCCGAAAAATAAGAGAAGTCCGCCTACGTTAAGCATAGAGGACATTTTTCTAATGTTACGGCAATAAGTATCATGATCTTTGGAAACAAGATTCATAATAAACTTAGTCAACAAACAATCGGCTTTTTTTAACACAACTGGATGTGTCGGGTTGTCTCTGTCGAAATCACATTTCAGAACGTGCTTGATTCTTCCTCTTAGAGACTCTTCTTTTTCTTCCCATTTATCACTGTAACATAAGAAAATGGTTTAAAATAATGAAATAACTTGGGAATTTAGTACTTGAGGCCACCAAAACCCCTTTCTACCCTGACGGATACAAACAGTCTTATTTTAGCATTCACCACAGGGTCCCCGAAGTGAAAAATCCCCTGAGTGCATCTGCAAAACCACTAAATCGAACTGAAAAAACATTAGATCGATCCGTTTCGGGTGCCGAAAAAATGGTGGCTGCACCTCCGGGTCCCCCTTGGCCACCTAAAGTCATCGTGCATGATGTGATGACATTGGTTACCAGGGGAACCCCTAGCTGTCCGGGGGTATCCCCTGGTAGAGATAGGTGGTTATTTTGAACCCCCATATCTCCCACGCCGTGGCAGCTAGGATGTCACGTATGGTATCATATGAAAGGCCTGAGCATGTTTGACCATGTTGAAGTAAAAGCAAAATAACAAAAATAAAACAAATTTTAATTAAAAAAAACATGTTTTTTTTTATTTTTGTGTTGTTTTTATTAATGCAGCAATATTGTTCCCATTTCAATTATAATGTGAACAGTGATGCTGTACTAATGATTTTTTTCTATGGGTTGCGTTTGCTAAAAATCACATAATTACCCACAAAAAAATATAACGGTCCCCCATTTCAAATTTTTTAACAAGCACAGCCCAAAGAAAATATAAACGCAAAAACTTGCATGATAAAATGTGAGAAAAAACACTTTACACGATGTAGAGGATTAAAAATTCTAATTTTATTGCATTTTTTGTTATAATATACAGGCATGGCATAACGTATACATATATTAATGATATATTACGAATCTGCGGAGTCTGCCGGAAAGAATGATATATAATATGTCTGGGTTGTATAATAAAACGTGGCTTCAAATCGCGTTTAAACATAATGAGCAAAAGCGGTAAAAATTAGCTCAACACACAGCAGTAAAATTGCTCAGCAGTGAAAGGATTAAGAAATTGGAAAAAAAATATTCGTTGAAAAAGCCTAAAAAATCCTAAAAAAATAAAGAGACCTTTTGCAGAAAATGAAAAGAAAAAACAGTTGAATACATATTTAATAAAAACGGGAATATTTTTGACATTGAAACCTATGGGTTTTGCCTGATTAAACCTGCCGAATGAAAACACCAAACTCAGGGCATTTCACTGACATTTCTCTGCTATTCCGTGTCTCCGAATAGATTAACCATTGCTTCTCTATGGGGGATTTTACAGCCGCCGAACAGGCACCATATTTCACTGGCAATTGGCTAATATTTGATGAACTGCTTGCTTTTTGAATAGCCGAATGGCCCCAAAATTGCACCGTACAGGGAAATTCACTGATGCAATTTCGGAGACGATGCGGCTCTCTTTAAATAACCCTTTATGTGATTAGTCGGTAAAGTCGATCCAAGCACAAAACAGGCTTCAGTTGTTCAAGGTGCTGGTGGAAGGACTCTATCCCTTAAAACCTATGGATAACGACTGTATGTACACCATGTCTAACCACCTGAGGTCAGGGGGCTTGAGGACAATGCGATTAAAACATTATTTTTATTACAATGTTGAAATTAAAAAACATATAACTCTCAGTGCGTTATGACCAACAGTTACAAAAAGAAAAAAACATAAATAGAATAGACTGAAAAACCAATAATTTTTAGAAATGATTGCACTCCTGACGAGCCGCTCCTCTGCTGAATGGAATTTATCTTCTAAATGATATTCTAATACAGGGCTCAAAATTTCAAGTCCTGCTACTAACAGGCCATAAAAGTTACTCGCCACCAGTTGCTCTATCTAACACCTACCCAGCCCTTAATTATGCCCCTAAACACACACCCATTAAATTAAGATGCAAAAATAACATTAATACCCAGACATCAGACCCCAGATACATGTATACCCAGCCATCAGACACCAGATGCATGTATACCCAGCCATCAGACCACAGATACATGTTTACCCAGTCATCAGACCCCAGTGTGAGCAGAGCGAGGAGGCAGGGAAGCTTCTCTCTACCCCCTGCCAGTGACAGAGACGAGCTGGGTCAGGTTAGGCAGCTGTTTCGTGCCACTGTGCAGCCTGGGGAATGGGCGGTTGCACGGTGGCACTGCTGGAATACACAGCACAAAAGAATTTATTGTGCTGCCTGCGTGTGCATTTGAAATCACCCTCACTTACTTTCTACTCCCCAAATGCGAGTAGGCGAGTGGAAATTTCGAGCCCTGTTCTAATATAGTGATAAAGAATAGTGTAAGCAACGGAACTTGATATATTGGAGTTGTTCCCAGACTGATTGACAAACACAAGTACAACTGCCCCTCACAGGGTGCTTAGAAATCCAAAACCTAAATGATAATAGATTTTGAATTAACATCAAACTAATGGTTAAAAAAATCGCCAAGGAAGTTTTGACTTGAGTGAAATAAACACTCTTAAAGGGCCCTATTACATTATTAGCGCAATTTTTTGCGCGCGCAAAAGCGCATTACCGCGAGGTGCAAAACCCTTCGCGCTGAACATCGTATTACAACGTTCTCGCATACGATGCGCATTAACGTCTAGCGTGAGTGACCCTGCGCGAACTCAAGTTCGTGAACGCATCTTATACTTAACATTGTGAGCGCAAATGCATTCGTGCGCTGGTATGCGGATGGTATTACAATCGATGCGCAATTTTTTACGAACGACGTTTGCGCGTATAATTCTAACGTCTTTGAAAAGCTGTTGGTACCTGCAAATCTGAACGTTCTGGCCGAAACGAAATACACCAGCACGAAAAAAAAAATACCATATTTTATTTAGCCAGTCTGTAGATACTGATTCCCCCGTGCACCTCTGCAAGCTTCCTATGCACAGCACATACAATGCAGATGGATTCCTGACACGCAGTTGTTCTGTCAACTTAATTCCAGAGTCACAGCTTCAGTGGAATGAAGGAATGTTCCGCTAATTATTTATGAACATCTGGTTGTCTTTAGGCAATATCGTGACGGATGGCTGGGTATCAGGAAGGGCATCATCATTAGCCCACTTACATTTATAAACCTGCTGTGTCTGAAGCACGCTCACATGAAAGACTTCGAAACTGCAAATAATTTTTTAAAATATAAGATTTCCAAATATTACAAGGAGAAAAAAACACAATATGAACGACAGACACATAAAAAAATAAACTTAAATAAGATCCAAAATGTGAAGGGGTCAGTTGGATATTCTTGAAAGGTCATCCGTCCAACCCCACTTGATTTTACCTACACCTCACTCAATATTAGTGAGGGCAGCAGGGGCGATGTTGGAAATGAATGTGAGACGCCTATTGAATGAGAAGAGAAATAAGGGTGAAGAGAAAAACAAAGTTGGAAGATGGGGGAGAAGGAATGGATAACACCCCAGAAGCTAAGCAAAAGGAACCAGAAATGGGGTAAGCGCTAGACTGGCCACAGGTCCACCAGCCCAGTGTGCTTCTCTAGCAGAACCCCCAAGTCGGGTCTCGACCCCTGTCAACATTACAGTGCCTGAGTGATGGGCCACACATCCAGGAATAGCCACCTGTCCACCACCATCTATGGCCACCAGAACCTATCGCATTCTAGTCCCAATTCTGCCTGACCACAGTCGGAGCTCATGTACTCCAGCCAGTAGTACTATTTAACTTTGACTTTTCAGCACATAGTGTCGACTGGTGTCGGGAGATCCACAAATTTCTGAAATCTCTCCACTATAGCCACCCAGACTCTGTATGCTGGTGATTGGTCCTGGTGCCATAGTGCCACAGTTAGGCTCCTGCTTGAAAGTAATAGGTTGGAGATTTGTGAAACGCCTGGTTTGAGCAATACACCTGGAACAGCATAATGGTTTTGGGGTGTTGTCGCTGGGCAGATCCTTAAGATAGTGGATGATGTCCAGTACTGAGGACCTAAAACAAATTAGTAATTGTAGCCAAGTCTGCCAGACATGTATTTATGTATCCATATCTAGTACACATGTGTAGTAGGTAAGAGCTGAGAAGCTAGCTAGGGAAGCAGGGTCTCTGTGCCAGAAGGTAACTAGTTTGTATAGTTTGGTTAAAACTTGCTCCCATCATCCCATGAATTTGAGGGGAGAGGTCTGTCTCCCTCCAAAGAAGGAGCTCGTAGCGAAGCAATATCGATTTGTGCGCGCAGCGTTAATTTGCGTGCGTGTTTGCGCGTCTTTTTTACGCACAATATTTTTTGACGGATGAAAAAAATGCGCCTGGATCGTAATACCAGCATTAATTTACGCACGTTAACATTTAACGCTGCACACAAAATAAATTGCGCTGCGCGGACGAATTTGCGCGGAGAATGTAGTAGAGCCCATAGTTTTTTAAAAATGAAGTTTTTTTTCATCTATTAACATTTACTTTGGGTTTTTTTCTTTGGTAATTTTTGGTCACAACACACAAGGGGTTATATTTTTATATTTATTTTTAACATTGCGGCAAAAGTTATGTATAAAAACAACACACAAATATAATTAAAATTCTGTGGTATTACAGCACGCCAAAAATCACATGACTAGTACAAATCATTCCTAATCTATCTCCGTGCTCACTAACTGGCTCTGCACTATCTCGCGAGAGTGAGCTCATGCTGAAGCACTGCTGCGAGTATCAGGGGAGTTAGCGCTGCATTCTGGGGAGATGTGCTGAGATAGGATCTGCAAGCGCACATTATCCGGCTTACCGTCTCCATGTGAGCGTCAACTAGGGAATAGCGCCTTGGTTATTTTATGTAATTAACTTGTAGTTTTTCAAGCCAGACTAATTTATATGCATTAAAATGATTTAAAGTATAATATCAATAAAATTATACAAAATAAATTGTGTAAAATGAGTTGAAGAAAATAAGACAATTTCGGTTTCTTGGTTTTGGTTTCTGGCCAAATGCAAGCTCAATTTTGGTTTTCGGCCACAATTTTCATTTTGGTTCATCCCCATTTAGTAAACGAAGCAATCGTTGTTTTTATAAGCAAATTGATTGGATTTCAGCTAATATGACACAAATATGGTGATATTCTTTGTAAGATATGTGGCTGAATACTACTGAATTACCGCACACGGTGACACTACACCTAGTGATGCCACTGATAGAGACAACACATCCTTGGTGCATTACAGGGTTTACATGTGAGGGTCATACTTTGCTGTAAGCTGTTCGGCAGTGCAAGTGTAAATATTTCATTTAGTAATTGTTCCCTAATGCAGCATAAAGCAAACTATGAATTGAGGCATCACCTGTTTCCTTCCAGCGCTGCGACAATTTGTGCCGCATAAGACCAGTCAATCACATCCTGCTCTTTCTTCATCCATTTCTCTAGTTCCACAATGCAAGAATCAGAACATTCTAGAATGGTGATGTCTTTGAACCCTGCACAGATTGGAAGCAGGTGGGATATATTGGAGGTGGCGGAAAGGTCAATCAATGACTCTCCTTTAATTTTCCCTAAAAAAAAAAAAGAATCAAATCATACATGTGTACAGTGACCTAGGAGACATCATGTCCGACGCTACCTCTTAAAAAAAATGGGCACTATCGCGTTGCCCTCGCTAATTTCACTTTATCGTCCCTGTTTCCCCAGCAGATTATAGGGCGGGCGTCAAGTCTGGCAGCCTGCCCCTTAACGATCGCTAGGCTTGATGATGCTGGGGCAGAGCTACAGCATCCCCTCCATGGAGGCCA
The DNA here is from genome assembly GCA_009667805.1 of Leptobrachium leishanense. Lineage (NCBI taxonomy): Eukaryota > Metazoa > Chordata > Amphibia > Anura > Megophryidae > Leptobrachium > Leptobrachium leishanense. Next base: position 556,928 of record CM019073.1, on the reverse strand, counting down.
ATGGACGACCGTGCTGCCGGGTAACATGACAGGCAGGATCTTGCTTCTCACAACATCCTGCTGGTCTTCGGTGTGATCATGGAGTGAGACAGGGGACTTTCTTCCCCTAGTCTCACTCCGCTCCTGGCAGCCAGAAGAAGAGAATCGGGCCTCCATTCTCCCGATGGGATGATAGGTGAGTATGTGATTTTTGGGGGGTGTTGAGCTGCAGGTAATGGATTCTGTAGCAGCGCAATCCATTACCTGCACCTCTGAACTGGTGGTAACTTTTCCGTTAGCGCCAACTCTTATTAACTAGCGTTAGGACCAAGTGATCCCAATTTGGGATGAGCGTTCGGTTCGATTCGAACCTGAGTTTGAATTGAAAATCGGCAGTTCGAGTGTTCGGCAAACGCCGAAAATTATGGGATGTTCGTGGTTTGTTCGACCGCGGACATTCCATAATAAAAAATGCATCCACAGGTCTCCTAAATGTACCGGCAGCTGTCGGTACATTTAGGAGACCTGTGGCTGCGGCTCCCGGTCCCCGTATCTCACCTGTCCTGCAGCTGTCCCAGCGTCTTGTTCCCCGGTCCGTCAGCTCCTCCGATCCATCTGGCCGTGGCTCCTCTCTGCCCCACGTCTTCATGCAGAATGATCTGATTGGGCAAAGTCCTGCACCTGACCTGGACTTTGACCAATCAGAGCTCAGCATGAAGATGAGGAATGGGGCAGAGCTTTAACCAAGCTCTGATTGGTTAAAGTCTTGCACCGACTTTAACCAATCAGAGCTTGGTTAAAGCTCATCTTCATGCTGAGCTCTGATTGGGCAACGTCCTGCACCTGACCTGGACTTTGCCCAATCAGAGCTCAATATTGAATTAGAGCCCTGATTGGGCAAAGTCCAGGTCAGGTGCAGGACTTTGCCCAATCAGATCATTCTGCATGAAGACGTGGGGCAGAGAGGAGCCGCGGCCAGATGGATTGGAGGAGCTGACGGACCGGGGAACAGGACGCTGGGACAGCTGCAGGACAGGTGAGTTACAGGGGCTGGGAGCCACAGCCACAGGTCTCCTAAATGTACCGGCAGGCACCGGTACATTTAGGAGAACTGCGAACACATTTTGCGTGTTCGGCCCCCATAGGTTTACATTGTGTTCGAGTTCGTATTCGAACATGTTCGGCCGTTCGGCTGTTCGGATACGAACCGAACACAGGGGTGTTCGGCTCATTCCTAATCCCACTGCTAGTTACTCTGTGCTTTCACTTTGCACTCCCCATGTTAGGTATAGGGAGTGCAAAATGCAGTAAACTCACACGACGAATCACAAATTAACGAGCGCTAACAGATTTTTTAACCCGTTAGCGATTCAAAGGCGATCTAGGCACCGACGCTACTGATAGCTTGAAGGAGGTGATAGAGCCCAAAGTTTCTCACGTCAGAGGGTGACACTTGGAAAGCTGTCATAAAGCACACGCTTCATCCTGGCACATAAAATAATATTGTTAGTAATGTGAAACTAGTCCATCATAAAAATATGTTTTGTCTGCTCAGCTAAACCATCATTTCAATATATGTTTCTATCAGAATTTAAATATTCATTGACATAAACATTCCTAAACAAATAGTGCAGATATTATTCAGTAACAGTAGTCAACTACCAGAGTTATTGAGGCTTATTCTCTAATTCGCTGCACTTTGGCAAGTCCGATTCACTGACCCTGGGGTAAATTCAGCATTCACTGAAGGGTCCCCGAAGTGCGAGAATCAGCCGCCGAATGTATCAAAAAACTGCTGCCAACCCGCCACCATCCCGCCGGGAAGCAGCCAAGTGCAGCCGACAAGCTGCCGAACACAATGCCAACCAGACACAGAAAAAAGCTGGATGGGTAAAAAAAAAGCAAAAAAAAAAACATAGAAAGTGCCAAATTTGAAACACTGTTTGCAAAACAACTACTTGATAAAAATGTCTGGAATTAACATATAACGTCCTATGAATAATAATAAAAAGGTCTGTTAGAGAAAAAAGAAAAAGTGCTATTTAAAAAAAAATCCCCAAAATGCCTAACAAATAAAGAGACTTTTTGCTGCAAATTAAAAGAAGAAACAGTTTATTAGATATTAATTAAAAACAGGAATATTTATAACATTGAAACCTAAACGATTCACCTGATTAAACCGGATCAGTGAAAGCACCAAAAATCAGATCATTTCAATGACATTTCTCTGCTGTTTGGTGTCTCTAAATAGATGAACCATTGCTTCTCTATGGGAGATTTTTACTGCCGCTGAACGGCACCGTATTTGGTTTGGATTTTGCCAAAATATGGCTAACTGCCTGCTTTGTGCATAGCTGAATGGCCTCGAAATGACACGGTATGGGGAAATTCACTGTTCGGTGCATTTTTGGGGAACCTCAGATCTCTGTAAATAACCCCTTAAGTTAGATAGATAGACAGATAGACAGACAGACAGACAGACAGACAGACAGACAGACAGATAGATAGATAGACAGATAGATAGACAGATAGATAGATAGATAGATAGATAGATAGATAGACAGACAGACAGACAGACAGACAGACAGATAGACAGATAGACAGATAGATAGATAGATAGATAGATAGACGGATAGATAATGATGTTACTTAAAACAAATTTTCTTGCACTCAAAATGATCGTTCATGTAAATTGAGTTTATTAAAATTATAAATGTATTAAAATATTTAATATATACCTGCAATCTTTATAAGTTGCTTCACTGGAAAAATGAAAATTTCTTCAAAGATTTTGTAATCTGCAGCAGCAGATGAGTATCTCTCATGCAGTTGTTTCGGATCATTGTGATGTAAGTGATAATATTTCAGAGCGCTTTGGTCCATACTGCGTATCTGCAATGATCCTCGTGCACCTGTTAGTCGGTTGACAGTACGTCTCTCTGCCCTGTTTCTTGGAGTTTAAATAACAAACTGCATGACTTGTCATGAGTCAAACAATGCAGAGTCTACACGCTGCTCATGACACTGTATGGCGTCGCGTCATGTTGTCATAAGGATAATTTTTCTTGCCTTCCAGGACATTCTTTGACTTGTCATGTAACACACAAATGAAACCAGAAAAGCTTAACTATCCACAGACAGCAAGTCCTGGGGAGCGCTCGAAATCTGGGATTTAACCAGTGATGTATCTTGGCCTAGGCCGAGTGTGGCACTTTTCAGGGAGCAGCAAAAAAAAGCAGCCCCGCCAATCAGTGGGACCCGCGGTCTCCAGTTTCGGAACCGGAGACTAGGGATGAGCCGAAAACCCCCGTGTTCGGTTTGCATTCGAACTCGAACAATTTCAAAAGTTCGAGTTCGGACGCGAACATGATCCGAACTCAATGCAAGTCAATGGGACTCGAACGTTTGATTTTTAGATTGCCCTGCAAGAGGGCATATATGCAAGATATTTGCATAAAAGGTGTATGGGGGTCCAGGTAGTGCCCTGGGGACAGGAAACAAGGAAAAAAGTTTAAAAAAATTAATTTTTAAAGGAACAGTGATTTTTCCATGAAATAAAGGTTAAGAATAAAAAAGAAAAGTTGCTTCAAATATCGTGCCTAGGAGGTCCCCATAACCTGCCCGTGAAGTGGTGGATTTTTCGGATGTATAGAAACATTTAAAAAGAAAAAAATGACATTTCAAATGATGGTAAATGGTTTTCCTTTAATCTATTCATAAACAACTGCTTGGGGCGGCAGCCTGTATGAAAAGAGGAGATGTTTTAGGAAACGCAGAACAAGTTTAGTGATTTTTTGGCTAAATTATGGTGAAACTTATGCAGGCTTTGGATGAAAGTAACAACAGGTGCATTAAAATTGGGTCTTTGGTGCCAGCTAGTGCCTTCACACCGTAACCCCTCTGATGTATTGTGGAAGAGTGTAGGGGTGGACCCTGCCATCAAATATTAAAACAATATGAATCTGGTACATGCATCAGTGCACACAAATATTGGGCATTTGGTGGCAGCTAGTGCCTTCACACCGTAACCCCTCTGAGGTATTGTGGAAGGAGGAGCCGAGGTCAGGCTCAACAGCATGTGAGTAGGACCACGACCGCTTTACTTTCCTCTTATGGTGGACTGACATACTGCACTATTATATCCCTTCTCTTCTGCAGAGATTTTCTTTCATTCGGAAGAGTGGTTCTCTTGGGATGATCTACAAGACAGTCTATTGGACATGTATAATGACTAACCGTACATCCAGTACGCTGGCGCTCCGTTGACCATCTATAAGACATGTTTTCAGGTTTTTAGGAGAACCCCCATATTCAATGTGTAGCGTGTACGTTTAATCACTTTTTCTGAAGGCGGTTCACTGTTTCTTTTTATTTATTCTATTGTTTATGGTAGATGCACTCTTTTGTCTGTGACAAAACCTCCAGCGGCACTGAACGTCCTTTCAGAAAGCACGCTGGATGAAGGGCAACCTAGTAGCTCCATAGCATATTGGCTAAATTCTGGCCAGTGGTCCAATCTCAACACCCAGTAAGCCAGTGGATCATCTGCTGGAAAGGTATCCAGGTCTGCCCTTGCCCCTAGATAGTCCTGCACCATATGGTGAAGACGCTGGCAATGGGAGCCCTAAATTTGACGTCCCTGGGCGTCGTGGACTAAAAAAATTGGAAAAGGCATCAGTCAAGCGGCCCCCTTCACCGCTCTTCATCTGATAAACAGCAGCCTCAGAAGCACCTGTGTCATCACTTGGCAACCTACCAGTGTCTGGAAAGGTGTTACACAAGAGTAGCTTTAAAGCGTCCTCAAGTTGTTTCATCCTGTGCTCCCTCTGTGAGGGCAGGATGAGCTCTGCAACGTTACACTTGTATCGTGGATCAAGAAGGGTTGCCAACCAGTAATGATCCCTCTCCTTGATAGCATGAATCCTGGGGTCCTTTATCAGGCTTTGCAGGATAAGGGAGCCCATGCAGCATAGGTTGGAGGTGGCATTAGCTTCAGAGTGTTCCGGGTCGCTGAGGATGACCATATCATGCACTACCTCCTCCCAGCCACGTACTAGTCCTTGGGTTTCTGGGGACACCAAATCCTCCCTTGAGGAATCCCCACCTTCAATGCACCCACAACTTAAATATTCCTCCTCCTCATCCTCCTCCTGTCTGATCTGAGGACCTGCAGGAATGCTGTCTGCATAAAGACTGGGGACTTGAGAGCTAGGGAAGTCCTCCTCTTCCTCCCGCTGCTCTACCTCTAGTGCCACATCTATAAGAGTGCGCTCCAGCAGGAACACTAAAGGAATTGTGTCACTGATGCATGCACTGTCACTGCTCACCATCATGGTTGCCTCCTCAAATGGTGACAGTACAGTGCATGCATCCTTGATCATTAGCCACTGCGGGGGGAAAAACAAGTTGACCTGAACGTGTCCTTGTGTCATACTCACACAGGTCCTCATTGATGGCCCTCTGCTGCTTGTGCAGGCGCTGCAGCATTACCAATGTCGAGTTCCACCTGGTGGGCATGTCACAGATCAGGCGGTTTGTGGGAAGGTGGAATTCTCTTAGAATTTCTGCCAGGCGAACACTTGCTGGGAATGACCATCTAAAGTGGCTGCGGACTTTTCTGGCCTAGCTGAGAAGCTCTGCCAGCCCTGGTTACCTGATTAGGAAATACTGTACCACCAGATTTAGGATGTGTGGTAGGCATGGTACATGCATCAACTTACCCAGGCGTAGGGCGGAGAGAACGTTGCTGCCTATATCACAGACGACCATTCCCAGCTCAAGCTGGCGTGGTGTTAACCATCTCTGCGCCTACCCCTGTAGAGGTGACAGAATTTCTGGCCCAGTGTGGCTCCTGTCCCCTAAACAAACCAGCTCAAGAACAGTATGGCATCTTTTTGCTTGAGCCATTGCGTAGCCCCGGCCACGTGTCGGTTTAACTGCCACTTCACCAGAGAAGGAGGAGGAGGAGGAAGAGGAGGAGGTGGTGGAGCAGACAGACCTCATATAAGCAGCTTTCTGGAGGCGTGGTGGATGAGCAAGCTCCAGCACAGAGCCCTGTCCTGGATCCCTCCCAGCTGCAAGCAGAGTTACCCAGTGTGCCGTGAAGGAAATGTAATGGCTCTGTCATTGCTTGCTGGCCCACGTGTCTAAAGTAATGTACACCTTGCTGCTGACTGCCTTTCCCAATGACTCCATAACATTGTCTTCCACGTGCTGGTATAGTGCTGGAATGGCGTACCGTGAAAATAAATTGTGTTTTGGAACCTGCCACTGTGGTACAGCACATTCGGCAAATTCACGGAAGGAAGCAGAGTCCACCAGCTGGACAGGCAGCAGCTGTAATGTGAGTAATTTTGCCAAGCTGGCACTTAGACGTTGTGCATGTGGATGGTTGGGACAATATTTTTTCTTCCGCTACAGCAGCTGGGGCAATGAAATCTGACTGCATAAATCTGCAGCTGATGGGATGCTGGCAGATTCAGAGGAAGGACGTGGTACACCCATTACTGTAGCATCATCCCTGTCAGTGGAGGTTGTAGACAATGGCATGGCAGGACATATAGTGGGGGTAGAGAAGGATGAGGCGGAGGACCTATGCAAAGTGTTGTGCCAGCAGGATGCGTGGCAGGTGGTCATATGTCGCCTCAAGCACGTGGTACCCAAGTGTCTGATGTCTTTCCCACGCTTGATCCTCTTCCGACATAGCTTACAAATAGTAACACTGCAGTCTGCTGCACATGTCGTGAAGACCTCCCAGACAGCAGAGATCCTGGACGTGTGCTGTGAGACAACAGCGCTCTGCACCTGAGCAGCTCTGACATCTAATACCTTGGACTGGCTACGGTTGCTCATAGAGGACGTTGTCCTCGCTTTTGTTGGGCCTCCTCCTCCTCACTTGACTCCTCTGTTTGATCAGTCACCCAGGTGGAGTCAGTGACCTCATCATCATTGTCATCACCCCCTATCTCTTCGTCACTGGAGTCAACCTCGCAATATGCTGCAGCTGCTGGGGGAACATGAGTGCCAGTTCTTTGTGTCTCACTGGCACCCCCTCCCTCTAGGCTGATTATACTCCCTTTCTCAACCTCAGAGTTTGAATCAGAGCACTGGAGTTGCTGCGCATCCTCAAGCAGCATGTCACTGTCATTGTAGTCAAACAATTCAGCTGACTCCTCTGTGTATGATAGTGAGGCTACGGCAGGAGTAGCTGTGGACATGGATCCTGAATTAGATGTTTTGGCAGCTGAGGTGGACTGTAAAGCCCTACAAGCCTGGCTGGCAGAGGACTCGGAGGATGAGGATGGCCTCGTTAGCCAATCCTGCAAATCCTCTGTATATTGCTGCTGCTTAAGACGGCCAGCACCAGTTAGAAACAAGGACAAGTGTGCCCCTGCAGAGGACGCACCACGTCCACGACGACCACGGGCACAGCCTTCCGACACAGAGGCTGCTTGCCCTCTTATCTGTGCCTGGGAGTGTCTGCCTGTCCTTTTTGGTCTTTCTGACATGGTGAGTGATATATAGATTAAATTGTAGACAAATTTGATATACAAATTTCCAGAACAATGCTATACGTCAGTGATACACCCTGATAGCTGGCAACACCCAGATTCTACTCTGAATAGATAAACAGATGAACTCTGATTAAACTGTGTTATTGTATGGTATCTAGAATTAGATTACAGATATACAAGTTTTCCAGAACAATGCTATAAATCAGTGATACACCCTGATAGCTGGCAACACCCAGATTGTACTCTGCATAGATAAACAGATGAACTCTGATTAAACTGTGTTATTGTATGGTATCTAGAATTAGATCACAGATATACTGATTTTCCAGAACAATGCTATACTTCAGTGATACACCCTGATAGTTGGCAACAACCAGATCCTACTCTGAATAGATAAACAGATGAACTCTGATTAAATGTATGGTATCTAGAATTAGATTAAAGATAAACTGGTCTTCCAGAACAATGCTATAAATCAGTGATACAGCCTGATAGACTGGCAGCAGCTGGCAGTGTCAACACATAGATTACAATTCCCAGATATCTGCTAGAAGTATGTGGGACCCCCTGATAGCTGGCAGTGAGAAGACACAGATGACAATTCCCAGATATCTGCTAGAAGTCTGTGAGACCCCAATAGCTGGCAGTGACATGACACAGATGACAATTCCCAGATATCTGCTAGTAGTCTGTGAGACCCCAATACTGGTTTGTCAAAATGTTTTCAATGTATTGTTACCCTGTCTATACTGTGCCCATTGTTCAATAAAATGTATCACTTTCTGCCTACATCTGAAGTTTATATTCAGTTAATTGAAACATACCCTCGCCATAAGAGTTATTCTCATTTATCTACATGTTTTTCTCTATAATAAGTGTCAATTCCAACACCTGAATTCAATTTGGGGGGGAGCATGAAAATGGAAAAGGAAAAGTCACTTATTTTCTTTCCAGCTGAGAGAGCCAGATCACTGGCGAAACGCGCCGTGGTTTTTTAATTGTTTATTTTAATAAAAGCGTTTTTTTTAAACAGACTCCTTCCATATACCGTGTGTAGTTGGTTTTGGCTGGATTTTGTGTCCTTAAAAATCCCTATGCGATTATCCCAGAGCCAAGGATGGCTCCTCCAAATGTGAGTAAGAAATTGGCTTTCTTTATGTGCTACTGTGGTTTGTCCCATATGGAATTATGCTAGGGGTTATCCTATGATATTTTCTCTATTTCATTTGAGGGCAAATGAAGAAAGTGTACAGGCGGATGGGTGCCTGATTTAATAAGAAGAAAACACCCACAGGCGTATACACGCAGAGCCAGAAAAAGGCTCAAAATTGTGGGAGTTGCATTCTTGTATTCTTCATATAAATTCTATAAATATTCTTCAAAAAATAAAGATGGACATTAATATGCTACGCTAAGATGCTTTTTTTCCTGTTCTCTTTTGGAATGTTTACTGAAGATAAAAAGATCGTTGCATTGAAGAGGACAACTCGCTGACAGTCAAATGTATGATATGGTATTTATGAACTATGTTAAAAGTAGTGGTCGCTGTATCTATTATTTCTTGTGTCAGAAACTACCTTAGAAGAAAATAACAAGAAGGTAGGCTCCAAATTCATGGAACAGACAGCACAGTCTCCAGACTTCAACCCCAATCGTCCTGGTTTGAGATGACCTTGACAGAAGTGTGAAGCAAAGAAACCTACAAGTGCAACACATATTTGTGAACTTCTGCAACAGTGTTGGGAAGAACTTTCTGAACAATATTTGATTTCTGTGTAGAAAGAATGTCACGGCTGAAAAATGAGGGTGTTCTAAAACTTTTGACCGGTTGTGTATATAGGAATTGCACCTCGTATCCATAAGAAAGTGCTTGATGTGAGGAAGCTCCAAAGAGTGTAAGAGCGTAAGAGATAAAGTAAACGTAAACAAAACTTTCAGGGACTACAGTTTCTTATTTACTTTTCTATCCAGTGGCTGGTCGGCGTTGTGTTCGGCTGATTGTCGGCTTTTTTGGACGAATTTAGCAAGTTTATTCGGCTTATCAGATCAGAGCCGATAATTTTGGTGGTTTTGGGATGGTGTTTTTATTCAATTCGGTGTTTTTGTGGCAAATTTGCCCTGCACTTCGGGGACCCTGAATGCTGACTTCACAGCAGGGTCGGAGAAATTGATTCCCCGAAGTACGGGGGACGAAAGAGCACTGAAATGTTGGCAACACTTCGGTGCTCTCTGAATAACCTCATGGCCTGAAATAGCAAAATTAAGGGGTTAATATTCTCATAGATTTTTTATTTCATGTTGCTTCTAAAGAGACAAAACAACCTTTAATTTTTTTCTATTGATGAACACTGGATAATTAGCAAACAAGAATTATGCAAGAAAATCAAGTGTATGAAGAGCAGAAGTTTGGTTTTATTAAAGATAATCTTTAAACCAAGTTTCTTCACTTTCTCAGACGCTGTAACACATATATTTCTGAACTCAGAACATATATTTTACTTTCGGTATTTGTGAAGGTGTTTTTCTCAAACAAAGTCTACATTAGTCAAAACAGAAAAACAGAAGGGTGAGAAATGTCAACTGCTAGATTTGTGATTATCAGAGGATCGTTTTCTGGAATGTGGACACATTGCTGATGTTTAATGGAAGAAAAGCCAAATTATGATTTAGCAAATGCATGGAGCTTCTTGGGTTTGTATGGAAAAAGGGTCATCAACTTCAAGCTGCAAAGCAAGAGCGAAAGAACATATTCACCGTAATAATATCATGTAAAATGTTGCAATACTTCTCTCTAACCTTGACATACATCGACAGGCATGTGAGTGCCATTGCAGAGTCATTGCAGAGTTTTTTTAGTAGTTTTAACCCTTTCGTTGCTGAGCCATTTCCCACCTCTGTGCTGAGCTAATTTTTACCGCTTTCGCTCATCATGTTTAAATGCGATTTGAAGCCACATTTTATTATACAACCCAAACATATTATATATCGTTCTTTCCAGCAGATTCATAATATATCATTATTATATGTATACGTCATGTCCTGCCTGAATATTATAACAAAAAATGCAATACAAATTGAATTTTCAATCATTTACATTGTGTAAAGTGTTTTTTTTCACATTTCATCATGCGGTTATATTTTCTATGGGGTGCGCTTGTTTTTGCGGGGAAATTAAGTGTTTTTTAATCGTGATCCAGCCCTCTAGGGGTTAAAGACAGACGCCGCTTGGAAGGGCAGGCCCTTCCAAACGGTGTCTGCCTTTAACTCGTGGCCCGCCTCGGATGGGGAGGGAGAGAGGTCTGAAGGACCTTCCCTACAGGCATATTTCCCCGCAATTGCGAGGGGTGAAAGGAAATTGAAATATGGTAGCTAATTCACTGTATACATATTTCTATATTCTAGTAATATTTGATAGCTATATAAATATATAGGGCCTGATTGACTGCTCAGCAAATACATAATGTGTTCATGAGATAATGCTGAGTCTGGTCTTTCTCTTGGCTTCCTGTTTTTTATTAAGGAGTGCAAATTTTCTATTCAACTCCACTTCCTCTTGAAACTAAAAAGGCTGGCTGGCCGAGAGGAAGGGAGGGACACAGATGTTTAATTGTTCATGTATATCCTATGGAACATTCTTATTCCCAGAACAGGATTTAGCTGTGACGTCAATTTAGTCGTGCCTACTAGGTAAGGACAGGAAATGTTTGTGTAAGTCTAGGTACTGCCCAAAGTACAAAAAAACATGTTTCCTATATTACTGACGTATGATTCTTTATTGGCTTGTAATCCATGAATTTGTGACACTCCTATTTTGACAAAACTACTGAATGTTTGTAATTTGCCCCAGAGTAATAAGAAACACCCAAGACAGAATTTGTGTCCTGGTCTTTTATTCTCACTCGAGTTGTTTCCTGTATGGTCACTGGGTCTGGTGACAAAGCAGCTATCTCTATCATCACTGGACCGTGGCCATTCCTGTGATATTCTTGCAGAATACATTTCAATTTGGTATCAGAAGTGCGGATTTGAACTAATCAACTTGCTGTGGTTAGTATAGGTTACATATTTATTTTATTAATATTTACTGGAACCTGATATTCATCATAAGCAACTTGCTTGTTCAAATGTTCGAATTCACATTATTTGATTTGATAGTGCAAGAGTTTCTTTTGAATGATCTGAGTGATGGTGAATGAAAAATAGGATTTTTTACAATCGTCTGGGTAAAGAATAGTGATCCTTTCTCTTTGTTTCCTTGATCAATTGTTGGATGTCCCCGCTGTTAGAGACTCACATTTGAATTGTGTTGTAAAGAGTATTATATTTTAAAAGATTAATACCTTTAAGTTTCCCACCCCGAGAATGGGGTCCCAATTTACCTGACTACTTGTTATTTCCTATTTGTGGGTGTTCTCCCTGATAGTGTAGTTAAAAAGATTTTAAATAGAATGGAGATTGCTGTTTTGTGATTTGGCTCAGTGAGAATAGAGGAAACTGCGTATTTTTGCGACCCTTTCCCTCTCACCCTTTTAATTGCGCTGGCCCTTCTCCTTCCCCCCTCCACCGCGCCTTTTTTTTGCGATATGGGTGCCAAAAAATCCTCCCATATAGATCCAAAAACAACGGGCAAATTAGATAAGCACTTCAATAAGAAGTTAATGCCCCAAAATGGCCCTGCTGAAACGCCCGCAGATTATGTACAGTACAACGTGTTGCTGGCGGATATTTCACCACGCCCTTTATAGATTGTCTTGCTGGATGGACTACAGCCATGCATTCTTTTGATCCATTCCCAAATTCAGGAAGCTTCTCTTCCTATCATATGTCCATGATAAAAGGCTTATGTCTTGGCGACCAGAAAGCTTTCCCATATTTCCAACCTGACTCAAATTGGGATAGAAAATATATGAAGGAATGTGGTAAAGTGTGGATTCACTTGTCCTCTTCATATAACCCCATTTCTAAAACTCCTAAAGATGTATCATGGTCCATAGATAATCCCCCACTTTACAATTCCTCTCCTCCTGCCCTTTCACAACCTACTCCCAAACCCTCTTCCCTTTATCCCAGCCTTGACCCTAAGACTTTGGCAGCTGTGATTACAACTATTGAAACCACTACTAATCCCCTGCCTTTCCCCGAAGCCCTAACACAAAATATAGGTGTTTTAGGTGCTATCGTAGGAATACCCCATGTTGAAACAGAATCTGACACAGAACAAGATGAAACTAGCACATATGATTGGCAAAATAAAACCCCTAAGTCTAAATTCAGTACATCTTCATTTGTATCCACTTCCAAACCCAACCGTGTAGGATACTCTCCCCAAATGCAATCTTTTATTGACCAATTTGAACCCCAACTTCAGAACATAATAACTAGGACCCAATCTGGCAAAACTATCAAACCCCCTGCTAGATATCAGATGCCCTATTTAATTGCAGGAAATAATGTCGTTATTATGCCCCCTGATATAGGAACCTTAAATTCGATAATTAAGGGTTCTCCTACTCCCTGAATTTTCACGACCGCGACAACACAATATCTTAAACGGGCGACACGAGGATTGCAATTAACTCAGGAAGATTACAAGTTGATCATTAACAGTGTCATGGGATATGCTGATGACACTGGTTTTGATTGGACTCGTGTTCTCTCACTTCAACCCAGCCATGCTCCTCTAATGGGTGCCCCTATTACACCCCAAAATTTGCCTTTACAAACATCGGTCCAGATTGATGATATGTGGACAGAAGTTTGTGATGAATGGACTCGTAATTATGGAGCTCGACATTCTATGGTCGCAGCCATTGCATGCAAACAAAATGCCAAAGAATCTGTCACCGAATTCATCCACCGGTTCCATAAGAACTGGAAGGAGGATGCCGGCATGACATTAGATGGAGATATGGGTCTCCTCTACACTCAAACTCTCATGGGTAATCTCAGAGATGATACCCAGAGAATTGCTAAACAGGTTATTGATAACTGGCCAACAGTGATACCTATTGATCTTAATAATAGGCTCCTTGTTAAAGATTCTGCTTGTTGCTTTGACCTGCAGCATTCTAAATATATGTTAGCTGTTTTGAACAGTCCTTCAGGTCCCCCAGGTAATAATGGTCCTCGCCCTAAACGGACTTATTATCGTCCTCAACACCCCACACGTACCCTAGGTCCTCGTTTCATTTGTGGTGATCCAACTCACTGGCGTAATGAATGCCCTCATAATCCCAGGAACATTGGCAATACTGCTATGAACCCCCAGCCACGTTCTCCAACAAGCAATGCTGTTACCTCTCCTAACAATGCCTGTGATCCACCTCGTCATAAGATTGATTGGCAAAACCAATCAAATGCATGATGTGGCCCAGAGGCATGCTCCATCTCATGTGTTCAGGTTTCAGAAACAGTTGACCATTTGCCCCTAGTGATCCTTAATTTGGAGGATCATAAAACCCCATTCCTTGTGGATACGGGTGCTACAAATTCGACGCTTACAATAGAGTGGTGCTTGTGGTCAATTAAACCTGCTGAGACGCCATCTTTGGGGATTAATGGAGTCCTAACAGAAACGTTTGTCACCCCACCCATTGCTATTTCTTCAAATTCTTCTCCTGCCTCTGTGTTTCATTCTTTTTATGTTCTCCCTACCTGTCCTGTTAATTTACTAGGCAGAGATTTGCTTTCTTTGCTTGCTGTGTCTATAATCTGCATGCCATCTGGATCTTTACATGTGGATTCACCATTCTTTTCTATTGAAGCTGCTCCCAGCACATTTCATCCCCCATCAGCCCCCCTCCCTGCTCTCCACCTAGCTCTTCCTTCCATTCCTTCTCTCCTCTTCACTGTGCTTTCCTTTCAGCACCTGATCTCGAATTGTGTGTACATCCGGATGTATGGGCAATTGACGAATATGATGTGGGTTCAATCTCCTGCACCCCATATTCTGCAAAATTAAAAACATCTGCTACTCCTGTCTATCACAAGCAATATAATCTGTCACCTGCTAAAGTTGAAGGAATACGGGAATTCATTCACCGCTTTCTTGCTACTGGCATTCTGCATCCCATTGTAAGTTCGTACAACACTCCTGTAAATCCTGTGCCTAAAGGAGATGGATATCGCTTTACTCAGGATTTCAGATCTCTCAATGAAATCATAATTCCTATTTCTCCAATTGTACCTGACCTCCCAACCCTTCTCACCTCCATACCCCCAGACTCCACACATTTTACAGTCACAGAACAAGATGAAACTAGCACATATGATTGGCAAAATAAAACCCCTAAGTCTAAATTCAGTACATCTTCATTTGTATCCACTTCCAAACCCAACCGTGTAGGATACTCTCCCCAAATGCATCTTTTATTGACCAATTTGAACCCCAACTTCAGAACATAATAACTAGGACCCAATCTGGCAAAACTATCAAACCCCTGCTAGATATCAGATGCCCTATTTAATTGCAGGAAATAATGTCGTTATTTGCCCCTGATATAGGAACCTTAAATTCGATAATTAAGGTTCTCCTACTCCCCGAATTTTCACGACCGCGACAACACAATATCTTAACGGGCGACACGAGGATTGCAATTAACTCAGGAAGATTACAAGTTGATCATTAACAGTGTCATGGATATTGCTCCAACAAGCAATGCTGTTACCTCTCCTAACAATGCCTGTGATCCACCTCGTCATAAGATTGATTGGCAAAACCAATCAAATGCATGATGTGGCCCAGAGCATGCTCCATCTCATGTGTTCAGGTTTCAGAAACAGTTGACCATTTGCCCCTAGTGATCCTTAATTTGGAGGATCATAAAACCCCATTCCTTGTGGATACGGGTGCTACAAATTCGACGCTTACAATAGAGTGGTGCTTGTGGTCAATTAAACCTGCTGAGACGCCATCTTTGGGGATTAATGGAGTCCTAACAGAACGTTTGTCACCCCACCCATTGCTATTTCTTCAAATTCTTCTCCTGCCTCTGTGTTTCATTCTTTTTATGTTCTCCCTACCTGTCCTGTTAATTTACTAGGCAGAGATTTGCTTTCTTTGCTTGCTGTGTCTATAATCTGCATGCCATCTGGATCTTTACATGTGGATTCACCATTCTTTTCTATTGAAGCTGCTCCCAGCACATTTCATCCCCCATCAGCCCCCTCCCTGCTCTCCACCTAGCTCTTCCTTCCATTCCTTCTCTCCTCTTCACTGTGCTTTCCTTTCAGCACCTGATCTCGAATTGTGTGTACATCCGGATGTATGGGCAATTGACGAATATGATGTGGGTTCAATCTCCTGCACCCCATATTCTGCAAAATTAAAAACATCTGCTACTCCTGTCTATCACAAGCAATATAATCTGTCACCTGCTAAAGTTGAAGGAATACGGGAATTCATTCACCGCTTTCTTGCTACTGGCATTCTGCATCCCATTGTAAGTTCGTACAACACTCCTGTAAATCCTGTGCCTAAAGGAGATGGATATCGCTTTACTCAGGATTTCAGATCTCTCAATGAAATCATAATTCCTATTTCTCCAATTGTACCTGACCTCCCAACCCTTCTCACCTCCATACCCCCAGACTCCACACATTTTACAGTCATAGACCTAAAAAATGCCTTTTTTTCTGTCCCAGTACATCCAGATACAAAACCCCTTTTTTGCCTTTACATTTGAAGGTAGTCAGTTTTCGTGGTCAGTATTACCTATGGGATTTATTGATAGCCCGGCTACCTTTGCAAGGGCACTGCGTGAGACTCTGTTGAGTTACAGTCTGCCGGAAGGCTCCACCTTACTACAGTATGTGGATGACCTCCTCCTTTGTAGCCCCAGCCAAGCTGCATGTCACACTGACTCTGTTGCTCTCCTCAACCATCTACACTCAGAAGGCCACAAGGTGTCCAGAAAAAAGATGCAATTTTGCTCCACCTCTGTTGAATATTTGGGTTTCGTTCTCACTCAGGGATCTCGTGTCCTCTCACCGTCCCGCATTCAGAGCCTGCTCCAGCTCAAGCGTCCTGCCTCCAAAACAGACATGTTGTCCTTTCTAGGGATGGTGAATTTTTGTCGTCACTGGATACCAGACTGTTCCTATTATGACTCTGTTCTTCGTGCGTCTGCTGCACGCACAGCTCTGGACCAAATTGTTTGGTCTCTGGACATGGTGTCTGGCTTTGATACGTTAAAGGAACTGTTGGCTACTGCACCAGCACTGGGACTACCGAACTATAAACTGCCTTTCCACCTCTACTGTAGGGAGGATGGGCGCACAATGGCGGCTCTTCTTGCACAGGTCCACGGGGGGCACTACGTCAGACTGCATTTTTGTCAAAAGTCATGCCACCTGTTGTTCAGGGAATGCCAAATTGTCTCCGCTCCTTGGCTGCCTGTGCCATGGCTGTAGAAACAGTTCAGTCCTTAACCCTAGGTACTGACACGATTCTCCATACACAACACAATGTCTTGCATGTACTTCGGAACCTTTCTACCCAGCACATTTCTTCCCAACGTTTGTCTGGTTATGAAACTGTACTAACTTCTACCTCCAATTTATCTGTCAAATACTCTTCTGTTACTTCTGGTCCTTCTGCTGTTCTTAACGCTCTTCTGCGTCTAAGCGAAGACCATGAGGAGCCTCGCGAATTACTTGATTGTCTTCCGCTCATTCAACTAACGACCTCTCCTAGATCTGATCTTTCTGACACTCCTCTAGAAGGTCCTGATATTCGTCATATCTTTGTTGATGGCTCCTGTTCTCGTCCTTCTGATTCACAGTATCTGACTGGTTATGCTGTGGTTTAATTGCCTGACATTGTGCATGAATCTGCTTCCATTCCTTCAAATTCTTCGCAAGCTGCGGAACTTTTTGCTTTAACAGCTGCATGTAAACTTTTTAAAGATCTCCCTGTCACCATATATACTGACTCTCGTTATGCATTTGGTGTTGTGCATGATTTTGGTGCACTATGGCATCGCCGTGGTTTTACTATGGCTGATGGACATCCTATTTCTCATTCTGATTTGATTTCTGATCTCCTGTCTGCTATTCTATTGTCTTGCTGTTGTCAAATGCAAAGGTCATGATCCTGTTGACTCTTTTGTTTCTCGTGGCAATCACTTTGCTGATGCTAAGTCTAAAGCTCCTGCTCTTTCATCTCCTACCATTTCTCTTGTTCCTCACCCTCCAATTGTCACATGCTACCTTTCTCCTTTTCTGCTGCCCCAGAAATGGATGCTTAAAGAACTCCAGGCAGGTGCTACTGAAGCTGATGTTTATCATTGGGCCTCAGAAGGCCTTGTGAAGTCTCAAGAAATTCCGCCTGATGTTAGAATTTATGAGAAAGGAGGGAGAGTGGGCCTACCTGCTGCAGCAGCGCCAATCTTTATTTTTTCTTTTCACGGTCCTGGCCACAGATCTCCCAAACTCACATACAGCGAAATGGCTAAGCATTTTTCTGTTTGTAATCTTAAGGCTATGATTAATTCCCAACTTTCTCGTTGCCTTATATGTGCCAGAAATAATACACAGGGCCCAAAAATTAAAACTCAACACCTACCACCAGCTAATGGTCCATTCCAGGAACTTCAGATTGATTTTACACACATGCCCACTGCAAAAGGTAACCTGAAATACCTTCTGGTAATAGTTGACAAGTTTTCTAGATGGCCTGAAGCCTTCCCTACTGCAAGAGAAAATGCCAGAACTGTTGCCAAAATTCTTTGTAAAGAATTAATACCCAGATATGGATGCCCCATATCTATTGATTCACTTAATGGTCCTGCCTTTACCTCCAAGATCACGCGGGTATTGGTAAAATTAATGGCCATTCAATGGAAGTTTCATTACCCATACCATGCGGAAAGTTCCGGAATCGTGGAACGGCAAAATAGAAATATCAAAAATAAACTTAGAAAAGCTACTGAGGGTACCTTCAAGAACTGGCCGGATTACCTTCCAGCCATTCTTGCAGAAATAAGAATGACCACCCATTCTGTCACTGGTCTCTCCCCTTTGAAGTTCTCATGGGAACACCCTTTCCTACCCCATGGATTCCTAAGCAAGGTCCCCTGGTAATGTTACCAGGTGATCTGGATGAATTTAGAGAAGCATATGTTACTCAATTGCTTAAAATATTGCATGATTTCCATAGAACGGTCTCCTGCTCTTTTCCGCCTCTCTCCACAGATCCTACTCACCGTTTTGTTCCAGGAGATCGAGTGCTCGTGAAGGCCCTGCATCGTCACAAAACCATTGATCCACCATATGGAGAGCCGACTACCGTCCTTGCTGTGACCAGAACTGCCGTGCTGACTGATGAATCACCTTCCTGGATCCATGCATCAAGGATAAAGAAAGCCCCATTCATCCCTAATGACTTCATTCCTGATCCACCTGTGACCTCAACCCCAGACGTGGAATCGCTGACCCCTGCTTCTAGATGACCTCCTCCTGTGACGTATCCCGCTGATGAATCTGGAGTGTGGGCCTCAGCAGTTGTAAGCCCCTGCTAACCTGTTGTCTGGTTTCCCAGCTGAAGAATCGTTTCCCCCCAATTTATTTTTTATGCCTATTAACTGTCCTATTCAACCTGAAGAGTAGTACTTTTTTCCTCATTTACACAAACTGTTTATTTTTTGATGAACTTTCCTTTTTCACAAAGTAATACATATTGTATTAACTCTGATTTTACACTTGCAGTGTCTATTGCTAGAACTACTACCGAGATGTTTTGCTCTTTTTCCAAGAACTGTTTTATTTTTGTTGGTTCGCTTTTAATCCTCATGATTTATTTCATCATACTTACTGGTAGTTCATGCTACTATCACAGATGTTTTTGGGAAGATATTGTAGGTCCCCACAATATCTCCTTTGCTCGTCCCCCAGTTCTTAATATGCGTTTGAAAAGAGACTTGCATCGACCTAATAACTATGCATATGCTGCTCAGACTATATATGAACTTTCAGGTTTCAACAAGTCCTGCTGGATATGTATGGCCAAACCGACTAGTTCTAAATATGGTATACCGTATGAAGGAGTTGCTTTGAATCTTAGTCTTTTT
The DNA here is from genome assembly GCA_009667805.1 of Leptobrachium leishanense. Taxonomy (NCBI): domain Eukaryota; kingdom Metazoa; phylum Chordata; class Amphibia; order Anura; family Megophryidae; genus Leptobrachium; species Leptobrachium leishanense. Next base: position 537,367 of record CM019073.1, on the reverse strand, counting down.
GATGATGATTTGTTTACACTGCCTACTTTCTCTAAAACTACTAACAATCCAGGTGCCACTTTTATACGTGCTCCCCTCTTACAGGAACATCGTGGTACTGCAGTGATACGAATGAGATTTAACATTACTGGTAGAATGCCTTCACCAGAACCTAACAGAAAGGAACCTCCTTGCCAGGTTATAATGGATCATATGTATGTCCCTAATAATTCTGAGATGAATCTACAAGCCACTTTTCGTGTTTCCTTTCTTTACGGTAATAGTTCTTCTTCCTGGTTCAGCACCCCTTGGCATTCTAAGTTAGTGTCCTCCCCCCTTTGTTCTAACCCAGGTATACCAGATAAATGTGTAAGTTTATGGCAATGGATGGATAAAACTTTCCCTGTAAGTGTTGGCAACGCCAACTCTGCTGATTTCATGTTTGGATGTATTAACGCATCCCAAATTAATGCTACCCATGTTTTGTTTAAAAATACTGTGTGGAATGTAGCATCTTTTGGGAAACTTAACTTACATGATTGCAACAGTCCAAAAGATTGGACCTTGCAAGTGGAAGATGGCACATACTCTAGTATGATAATGGTTGCAACATATTATATTGATGCTTATGCTACCTTGCCCCTTAACCCCCTCTTTTTACTGGTTATGTGGTAAATGGGCATATTTGGTAATACCTAGAACTTATGTTGGTGAATGTGTTTTGGGTCTTATTGGTCCATCTCATACTGTTCACCCTTATGTTCCGTCTGGTATGCGCATTGACCTACATAACACTGTACATCGCTCTCATCGCTCCTCCATATCTGTCAAAACCTCTGAGGCAGAGCGATTTGGTGGAATCTTGCTACCCGCATATGGTGTTGCTCGTTTGTATTCTAAAATGAACCTTTATGTAGACTTAGTTGATGACATGTTTAATCACACTACACATGCGCTAGCAGTTCTTTCTGCTGAGCAACGTCAGATTAGAGATGCAGTAATTCAGAATCGTATGGCCCTTGATTATTTGTTAATGAAGGAGGGCGGTGTATGTGGTCTTCTTAATTTGACCCATTGTTGTTTTCACATTGATGACATTTCAGGTGAAGTTTCTCAAGATATACATGATATTGAGGAAATTCAAACCCAACTCAGGAAAGTATCAAGTCTCTTAGATGGATTTGATTGGACCTTTGGCTTTAGTTCTATTTTTGGTAGCCTAGGTTCAACTATTTTACATGGTTTAATTTATCTCGTTATGATTATTCTTGTTATTGCCATTTTTTACAAATTGTTGATGCTGTGCCTTGAGAAATGTTGTGTTTCTAACTCACCTATGATGCCAGCTTATCCTATACTTCCACCCCCACCTACTTTGATTCCTTTCAACGTTCCCCTCTTATGAGTAATTACTAACCTCTCTTTTTCTTTTTTTTATTTCTACGTGTTGGAATGATTTATATGTATAATATGATGACAATGTAACCCCACTTGTAATAGGTTCACTAGTTTAGTTTAGTTTAGTTTTCTTTTTTAATTAATGGTCACATGATTCGTGATCAAAAGACGGATTGAAAGGAAATTGAAATATGGTAGCTAATTCACTGTATACATATTTCTATATTCTAGTAATATTTGATAGCTATATAAATATATAGGGCCTGATTGACTGCTCAGCAAATACATAATGTGTTCATGAGATAATGCTGAGTCTGGTCTTTCTCTTGGCTTCCTGTTTTTTATTAAGGAGTGCAAATTTTCTATTCAACTCCACTTCCTCTTGAAACTAAAAAGGCTGGCTGGCCGAGAGGAAGGGAGGGACACAGATGTTTAATTGTTCATGTATATCCTATGGAACATTCTTATTCCAAGAACAGGATATAGCTGTGACGTCAATTTAGTTGTGCCTACTAGGCAAGGACAGGAAATGTTTGTGTAAGTCTAGGTACTGCCCAAAGTAGAAAAAAACATGTTTCCTATATTACTGACGTATTGATTCTTTATTGGCTTGTAATCCATGAATTTGTGACACTCCTATTTTGACAAAACTACTGAATGTTTGTAATTTGCCCCAGAGTAATAAGAAACACCCAAGACAGAATTTGTGTCCTGGTCTTTTATTCTCACTCGAGTTGTTTCCTGTATGGTTGGGTCTGGTGACAAAGCAGCTATCTCTATCATCACTGGACCATGGCCATTCCGGTGATATTCTTGCAGAATACATTTCAAGGGGGGTGCCTGTAATAGACGTCATCACGCCCGCCTGGGTCCCGGAGGCTGGGCTGACATCGAGGATGTCATCACTGGACCGTGGCCATTCCGGTGATATTCTTGCAGAATACATTTCAAGGGGGGTGCCTGTAATAGACGTCATCGCGCCCGCCTGGGTCCCAGAGGCTGGGCTGACATCCTCAATGTCAGCCCAGCCTCCAGGACCCAGGCGGGCGCGATGACGTCTATTACAGGCACCCCCCTTGAAATGTATTCTGCAAGAATATCACCAGAATGGCCACGGTCCAGTGATGATAGAGATAGCTGCTTTGTCACCAGACCCAGTGACCATACCGGAAACAACTCGAGTGAGAATAAAAGACCAGGACACAAATTCTGTCATGGGTGTTTCTTATTACTCTGGGGCAAATTACAAACATTCAGTAGTTTTGTCAAAATAGGAGTGTCACAAATTCATGGATTACAAGCCAATAAAGAATCAATACGTCAGTAATATAGGAAACATGTTTTTTTCTACTTTGGGCAGTACCTAGACTTACACAAACATTTCCTGTCCTTGCCTAGTAGGCACGACTAAATTAACGTCACAGCTATATCCTGTTAGCTTGAAGGAGGTGATAGAGCCCAATGTTTCTCACGTCAGAGGGTGACACTTGGAAAGCTGTCATAAAGCACACGCTTCATCCTGGCACATAAAATAATATTAGTAATGTGACACTAGTCCATCGTAAAACTCTGACATTACAGCTTTTTTCACAGAGAAAATTCTAAATATGTTTTGTCTGCTCAGCTAAACCATCATTTAATATATGTTTCTATCAGAATTTAAATACTCATTGACATAAACATTCCTAAACAAATAGTGCAGATATTATTCAATAGCAGTAGTCAACTACCAGAGTTATTGGCAAGTCCGATTCACTGACCCTGGGGTGAATTCAGCATTCACCGCAGGGTCCCGAGTGCGGCGAATCAGCCGCCGAATGAATCGAAAAACCACTGCCAACCCGTCGGTCGTCGCCACCATCCCACCGGGAAGTAGCCAAGTGCAGCCGACAAGCTGCCGAACACAATGGCGACCAGCCGCAGAAAAAAGCTAACAAGCAGCTGGATGGGTAAAAAAAAAAAGCAAAAAAACAATTGAAAGTGCCAAATTTGAAACACTGTTTGTAAAACAACTACTGTATAAAAATGTCTGGAATTAACATATAACGTCCTATGAATAATAATAAAAAGGTCTGTTAGAGGAAAAAGTGCTGTTTAAAAACAATCCTAATTTTTGGGGAAACTTCAGAGCTCTGTGAATAACCCCTTAAGTTATAAACATAATAAATCTCAGATGAATGAATAGATAGATAGATAGATAGATAGATAGATAGATAGATAGATACAGTACATAGATATAGATAGATAGATAGATAGATAGATAGATAGATAGATAGATAGATAGATAGATAGATAGATAGATAGATAGACAGATAGATGGATGGATGGACGGACGGACAGATAGATGGATGGACAGACGGATGGACGGACGGACAGACAGATAGATAATGATGTTACTTAAAACAAATTTTCTTGCACACTAAATGATCGCTCATGTAAGTTGAGTTTATTAAAATGATAAATGTTTTAAGACTACTCGGCTGCCGACCATTGCAAGACTTCCTGGGGCTGGGCCAAACTAACTATCAGGTTATTCAGAGAAAGTGAAACTCTGGAGAACTTTGGGAGAAGTTAAAATTCTAGGTCAAACTATCTGATTTGGAAAGTGAGATAAATGGGAAAAAATTTCTGGTTTGGCTATTTTGACCTAGAATTTTCACTTCTCCCAAAGTTCTCCAGAGTTTCACCTTTCTCTGAATAACCCTGTATGTGAGTTAGACAGGGAGAGTGGACTAATCCATTCTAAGTAAAAGTATAGGGAGAAAACAAATGAGGAATCTGGTTCCATGATGAGCAGTTATCCTACTGCTTAAGCAGGTCTTAGCAGCGCTAGAATGCAGCCTCTGTTTCTCACACCGCTTCACTTAATTAAACAGTATACACAAAGCTCTCCATAACCGCGCCCCTGCCTACATCTCCTCTCTCATTAGCAGGTGTATCCCGTCCCGACCACTTCGCTCGGCCAATGATCTGATACTGTCAGTTCCTCATGCCTGCACCCCCAACTCCCACCTTCAGGACTTCTCCCGAGCTGCCGCTTTCTATGGAACACCTTCCCCCGCAACATTAGACTCTCCCCATCTCTCCAGTCCTTCAAGAAGTCGCTGAAAACACATTGGCTTCCTCATCATCCCTCACTGTACATTTCTTGCTCCATCTTCCCAATCAGCCCACATGCACCCCGCTTCTTCACATACTCCAGGCACCCTCACCTAGTGTGTCATCCCTCTCCTCTTAGATTGTAAGCTCTCAAGCAGGGTCCTCTCTCCTATGATTGATGATTGAATCACTTGAGTGTAAAAATATATAGCAGTTTGTGATTTCCTACCTAGGATGATTTTGATGCATGCAGTTGTATGATTGGTATACTTTTTCTTTTCCATTAATATGTACTCTTCTAAAATAGTTTGAACACACATGAGCGTCCATATGCAACGTTATTCAGAGAGAGCTGATCTGCTCCCAAAATTGCATCGAACAGTGAATTTCCCCGTACGATGCACTTTCGTGGCCATTTGGCTATTCAGAAAGCAGGCAGTTGTCACGTCTTGACCCTGCCCCCTGGTGGTGGGAGCAGGGATTTGCCAGTTTGCTGGTTTTCATGCGCAGGCTCTGCAGACCATCCCTATTGGGCTGATGGTCTGCGGTCACATGATCTGCTCATCCCTATATATAAGGCCTACAGTACACTTGATCCTTGGATCAGGATAGATCAAATTCTATTGAGTTCCTGCTCGCTGTATTGCTGTCTGTATTTCTGTATTTCTGTGTATGACTCTTTGGCTTTGGTTCCCAGTTTATGCTCTAGTCTGTACCTTAAATTGTATTTCTGATTCTGTATTCTGATATCCCGTGTATGACCTGGCTTGGCTTCTTGGACTTCTCTTCTGTATGTACCTTGTCTGTTTAAGGATTTCTCTGCCTGTTTATAGTTAAGCTTGTTCTCAGCAGGCATTTGGCCACAAAGCCATTTGGTGTTGAGTGATACTCAGGGTTTTGTTCTGATCTCCCTGGCTGTGAGTACTAGGATCAGCAGTCTTTATTGTTGTGTTTTTCAAGTACCGAGTTCTGCCCTGCAGGCTGCTGAATACATTCTTGTCTCATTTTGTAGAATTACTATGTGTGTTCTAATTCTGTCTATCCCCAGTCCTGTAATCTGTCTTTAGAGGAGAAATCATACCCAGTGCAGGGCTCCCTCGTGTGTCTGTGTTCTGCACTATCTTTCTTGTTTTCAAGTTCTGCAAGTATGTGCTGGAATCTGCTATCAGCAACAAACCACAAACCTGCCCTAAAGGCTTCAAACTCCACAGCCTAAAGGCCCCCCATCACCCTATAGGGGGCCTACCGTTACAGCATGTTTGCCAAATTTTGGCGAATTGCCAGAAAATACGGTGCCAGTTCGATGGCAGTGAAATTCCCACAGTGAAGCAATGGTTAATCCATTCACAGACACCGAACAGCAAAGACAGATCAGTGAAATGACCTGATGTTTGGTGGTTTCTGTCAGGAATGGATCCCCATTGCATACTGTAGCGTGCCTGCAAAGGAGGAACTGTGTATATACTGCAGAGGCTCCAACCATTGAATCTCAGAGTGTCCTGTGAGTTCCCCAGACAGCAAATCCCTGTATTCAAGGCTCCCAGAGAGGCTCTAGTTCCTAGACCTGATACTAGAAGGGCTCCTGTTCCTATGGATTGGCTGCACCACGACCCACGTCCGCTACCAGGAAAACCCCGGTGAGTCAAGAACCACCAGCACCTAAAAGCACACCACAGCCCAAGCCTGCTCCCAGAAGAACCCCGGTGTGTAAGCCAATTTCTGTGCCCAGAGGTGCACCCCAGCCCAAGTCTGCTGCACCTATGACCAAGACTACACCCATACCCAGAAATAAGCTACCCTCCATGCTTACTGACCCTATGCGTATGGAGTTCACGTCTAACAAAGCAAGGAGGAAGACCCTGCCATTCCCAAAGAGACTAAGAACACAGTGTCTATAGAGCCTGATACCATGGACTATGAACCATCTCTATTTTTTTCAAAAAAAGTACACAGGATACTGTTTTTTAGGCTGCACGCTGTCAAAATGAACCCAATTTTTTTTTCTTTTCCAACATTTCACTGATATTTTTCACCAGAGACTATCTGAGGACACTTACTGAGGAAGCCGGTAGGCGAAAACGCGTTTTAAGTGATCCCCTTTCACGATTACTTTTCAAATAACTTTTTTTAATTATGCATACCACATGGTCTATTTTATATGAATTTATATGAACAAATTTTTGAATATAGTAGCATATCGTCCTGCTGCATATTTATTACTTTAGCACCTGTCTATATAAGGTTTGCTCCCTCCCCTCCCTGGAATATATATAGCACCTCCATATACCATCGAATGAGCTAATGAATAAACGAGTCACCATTGGGGGAAAAAAAAGCTAACTCCAGAGGATTTGCCAAGGAGGAAAGGAGGAAGATAAAGATACCATCATAACTAATATAAGTATTCTGATTTCTCAATTTTTTTGAATTTGTTTGAATTTTTTGAGTGTTTTTAGTGTTAGGAGAAAAAAGAAAAAAAAAACACAAAGAAACATACTCAATATTTTTTACCCACTGTTCACTTACAATTGTATCATACATATTGTATTTTAAAACAGTGTTTTAATATACAAGGTGCGCCAGGAATTTATGTTTTATTCCTTTTATATTATTTGTGTCCTTGGAGGTGTGTGGACACTGCACATTCCACTACGGCAGCACCTACCCTAATTAATATCTATTTATTTTGCACGGAAGCGCTGCCTTCACATATACACGCTTTTCCATTTTCCAATAATTTGTTAAAAAAAAATCAAATATCTGTAATTGTTCAAATTAAAGTGGAGGGTCTGCCAAATAAAACCATGGAATAAATTGTGTAGGTACCTCAGAGAAAATGGTAAAAAATTGACAACTAAATACAGCGATGGGTTATGGGTATGAAGTAGCTAAGAAATGAAAGGGTTAATACTCTGAAAACTTTAGGGTCTATTCACTAAAGGGTGAAGTCAGGAGAATTGGCAGGAGAAGTGAAAATTCTAGGTCAAAATAGTCAAACCAGGAAAATTCGCCCATTTATCTCACTTTCCATTTCGGCTATTTGGTCTAGATTGTTCTCTTCTACTGCTGTTCTCCTGAAATTCACCTTTTAGTGAATAGAGCCTTTTTTATTTAATGTTGATTCTAAAGACACAAAACAACCTTTAACGTGTTTTAATGAAAGCTGTATAATTATCAAACAAGAATTATACAAGAAAATCAAACGTATAAAGAGCAGAAGTTTGGTTTTATTAAAGATAATCTTTAAATCAAGTTTCTTCACTTTCTCAGACGCTGTAACATATATATTTGCAAACTCTGAACATATTATTTTACTTTCCTTATTTGTAGACGTGTTTTTCTCAAACAATTTCTACGTTAAGAAAAACAGAGACAGAAGGGTGAGAAATGTCAACCGCTAGATTTGTGATTATCAGAGGATCATTGTCTGGAATGTGGACACATTGCTGATATTTTATAGAAGAAAAGACAAATTACATTTTAGCAAATGCATGGAGCTTCTTGGGTTTGTATGGATAAAGCGTCATCAACTTCAAGCTGCAAAGCCAGAGTGAGGGAACATATTCATTGTGATGATATCATGTAAATCGTTGCATTACTTCTCTCTAGACATGTGCATTCGTTTTAGTACTAAAACGATTTAGTCAGAATATTGGGATAATTTAGTTTTAGTATGACTCAAGAGAAACGAAACTGCTCAGTACAAAAAACGAAAGAAACTAAAATAAAATGCACTACATTTTAGTTTCAGTCCTTTTTGTGATATTACATTGATGAGTGAAGGAGACCAGTAATGAAGAGCACAACATCCGAAGTTCTGCACCCTCCACATGCCAATGCAGTAGGATGTTCTATACAGCCTTCTGTATTAATTAATGAAGGAGGATGTTCTAAACATTATACAGAGAGGAGCCTTTTTTTTAAGCCCTTTAAATCCAGTGGCTGTGAGCGCTGAGATCGGCTGCTTGTTATATTATCTCTCAGTACAATGTATCAGGCTCAGCTGTTACAGTAACTGACTGTAACAGCGCTCAGAGTTTCAGTAAAACAAGGAAATAATATTGTTATAACCTCTTATATATAAAAATATTATTTACTAGTTTTACTGAAACTCTGAGCGCTGTGATGAGCAGCAGTCAGTTACTGTAACAGCTTTGCCTGACACGGGGCAGTATTACAATGTTGGTGCTAACTTAACCAGAGCTATTGTAAACTGAAAACCTCCATAGGCTATAATGGCTCTGGGAAGTTTACAACAGCTCTGGTTAAGTTAGCACCAACTATGTAATATGGCCCACATTGTGCTGAGAGTGAGAGATACTGTAACAAGCAGCGATCTCAGCCCTCTGAGGAGCCACTACAATAGTAATTGTATCCACTAGTTTTCGGATGAATGAAATTAGTTTTCATACTAAAGAACTGAAAACGAATTTCTTTAGCAACTAAATAAATTGTATTTTAGGACTAATCCATTAGTTCAAAACGAAATTTTGTGCTGTGCACATGTCTACTTCTCTCTAACCTTGAGAGCTTCGATGAAAAAGACGTCCTCATAATGCACAACTTCATTTCTCACTTTACTTTCAAGTCTTTCGAGATTGAGAACAGTGAACCCCTCTTCCTGCAGAGTCTTTCTTACAAATGGTTCATCGCACGATAAAATATGAAACGACTCGCAGCCCACTGTGTAAAAAGCGGAATTGAATCCCCCGAAGAATAAGAGAAGTCCGCCTACGTTAAGCATAGAGGACATTTTTCTAATGTTACGGCAATAAGTATCATGATCTTTGGAAACAAGATTCATAATAAACTTAGTTAACAAACAATCGGCTTTTTTTAACACAACTGGATGTGTTGGGTTGTCTCTGTCGAAATCACATTTCAGAACGTGCTTGATTTTTCCTCTTAGAGACTCTTCTTTTTCTTCCCATTTATCACTGTAACATAAGAAAATGGTTTAATATAATGAAATAACTTGGGAATTTAGTACTTGAGGCCACGAAAACCCCTTTCTACCCTGACGGATACAAACAGTCTTATTTTAGCATTCACCACAGGGTCCCCGAAGTGAAAAATCCCCTGAGTGCATCTGCAAAACCACTAAATCGAACTGAAAAAACATTAGATCGATCCGTTTCGGGTGCCGAAAAAAAATTAATGCACCCGCCAATCTTCTGCAGAACCGCTGAATGCATCTGAAAAAAGCCGACAATCTGCCGAACAGAGCACTGACAAGCCGACGTACAGGGTAATAAAAAAAAGCACTGCAACTTTTAGAACACTGTTTGCTTTAAAGCTAATAGCGAAAATGCCTGGAAATAATATATCAGGTCCTATGCTACAGAAAAAAAAACATATTTAACCACTTGGCTACGGATGACATGTGAGGAACGTCCTCATTGACTCCCGCTATATGAGGAGGACGTTCACCTCTCTCCTCCGGGGTCCCGCGGCGGTCTGACTTCTAGGAAGTCAGACGCGTCTTTTAAGGACTGCCCCACGTAAATGACGTTATCGCGCCATGCGCAATGATGTCATTTTCGTCCAACCTCCGGGACATTGCATGGAAGGGTGGGGGGATCCTTTTGGATCCCTCCCGATCGGGAGGTCGCAGCAGCTCAAACCAGGCACCGCTTAAAAGGAGAGAGTCTCCACTTTTAAGCGGTTCCTGGCTTTAACCCTTTACTTACCGGGCTGTGATCCAGCGCCATCCGGCGCTGTTTCGCAGCCTACCTCCAGTGGGGGCCACCATCTTGGATGGTGGCTGCACCTCCGGGTCCCCCTTGTCCACCTAAAGTCATCGTGCATGATGTGATGACATTAGTTACCAGGGGAACCCCTAGCTGTCCGGGGATTTCCCAAGGAAATCCCCTGGTAGAGATAGGTGGTTCTTTTGAACCCCCATATCTCCCACGCCGTGGCAGCTAGGATGTCACGTATGGTATCATATGAAAGGCCTGAGCATGTTTGACCATGTTTGAAGTAAAAACAAAATAACAAAAATAAAACAAATTTTAATTTAAAAAAAACATGTTTTTTTTTTTATTTTTGTGTTGTTTTTATTAATGCAGCAATATTGTTCCCATTTCAATTATGATGTGAACAGTGATGCTGTACTAATGATTTTTTTCTATGGGTTGCGTTTGCTAAAAATCACATAATTACCCACAAAAAAATATAACGGTCCCCCATTTCAAATTTTTTAACAAGCACAGCCCAAAGAAAATATAAACGCAAAAACTTGCATGATAAAATGTGAAAAAAAACACTTTACACGATGTAGATGATTAAAAATTCTAATTTTATTGCATTTTTTGTTATAATATACAGACATGGCATAACGTATAAATATATTAATGATATATTACGAATCTGTGGAGTCTGCCGGAAAGAATGATATATAATATGTCTGGGTTGTATAATAAAACGTGGCTTCAAATCGCGTTTAAACATAATGAGCAAAAGCGGTAAAAATTAGCTCAACACACAGCAGTAAAATTGCTCAGCAGTGAAAGGATTAAGAAATTGGAAAAAAAATATTCGTTGAGAAAGCCTAAAAAATCCTGAAAAAATAAAGAGACCTTTTGCAGAAAATGAAAAGAAAAAACAGTTGAATAAATATTTAATAAAAACGGGAATATTTTTGACATTGAAACCTATGGGTTTTGCCTGATTAAACCTGCCGAATGAAAACACCGAACATCAGGACATTTCACTGACATTTCTCTGCTATTCCGTGTCTCCGAATAGATTAACCATTGCTTATCTATGGGGGATTTTACAGCCGCCGAACAGGCACCATATTTCACTGGCAATTGGCTAATATTTGATGAACTGCTTGCTTTTTGAATAGCCGAATGGCCCCAAAATTGCACCGTACAGGGAAATTCACTGATGCAATTTCAGAGTCGATGCGGCTCTCTTTAAATAACCCTTTATGTGATTAGTCGGTAAAGTCAATCCAAGCACAAAACAGACTTCAGTTGTTCAAGGTGCTGGTGGAAGGACTCTATCCCTTAAAACCTATGGATAACGACTGTATGTACACCATGTCTAACCACCTGCGGTCAGGGGGCTTGAGGACAATGCGATTAAAACATTATTTTTATTACAATGTTGAAATTAAAAAACATATAACTCTCAGTGCGTTATGACCAACAATTACAAAAAGAAAAAAACATAAATAGAATAGACAGAAAAACCAATAATTTTTAGAAATGATTGCACTCCTGACGAGCCGCTCCTCTGTTGAATGGAATTTATCTTCTAAATGATATTCTAATACAGGGCTCAAAATTTCAAGTCCTGCTACTAACAGGCCATAAAAGTTACTCGCCACCAGTTGCTCTATCTAACACCTACCCAGCCCTTAATTATGCCCCTAAACACACACCCATTAAATTAAGATGCAAAAATAACATTAATACCCAGACATCAGACCCCAGATACATGTATACCCAGCCATCAGACACCAGATGCATGTATACCCAGCCATCAGACCACAGATACATGTTTACCCAGTCATCAGACCCCAGTGTGAGCAGAGCGAGGAGGCAGGGAAGCTTCTCTCTACCCCCTGCCAGTGACAGAGACGAGCTGGGTCAGGTTAGGCAGCTGTTTCGTGCCACTGTGCAGCCTGGGGAATGGGCGGTTGCACGGTGGCACTGCTGGAATACACAGCACAAAAGAATTTATTGTGCTGCCTGCGTGTGCATTTGAAATCACCCTCACTTACTTTCTACTCCCCAAATGCGAGTAGGCGAGTGGAAATTTCGAGCCCTGTTCTAATATAGTGATAAAGAATAGTGTAAGCAACGGAACTTGATATATTGGAGTTGTTCCCAGACTGATTGACAAACACAAGTACAACTGCCCCTCACAGGGTGCTTAGAAATCCAAAACCTAAATGATAATAGATTTTGAATTAACATCAAACTAATGGTTAAAAAAATCGCCAAGGAAGTTTTGACTTGAGTGAAATAAACACTCTTAAAGGGCCCTATTACATTATTAGCGCAATTTTTTGCGCGCGCAAAAGCGCATTACCGCGAGGTGCAAAACCCTTCGCGCTGAACATCGTATTACAACGTTCTCGCATACGATGCGCATTAACGTCTAGCGTGAGTGACCCTGCGCGAACTCAAGTTCGTGAACGCATCTTATACTTAACATTGTGAGCGCAAATGCATTCGTGCGCTGGTATGCGGATGGTATTACAATCGATGCGCAATTTTTTACGAACGACGTTTGCGCGTATAATTCTAACGTCTTTGAAAAGCTGTTGGTACCTGCAAATCTGAACGTTCTGGCCGAAACGAAATACACCAGCACGAAAAAAAAAATACCATATTTTATTTAGCCAGTCTGTAGATACTGATTCCCCCGTGCACCTCTGCAAGCTTCCTATGCACAGCACATACAATGCAGATGGATTCCTGACACGCAGTTGTTCTGTCAACTTAATTCCAGAGTCACAGCTTCAGTGGAATGAAGGAATGTTCCGCTAATTATTTATGAACATCTGGTTGTCTTTAGGCAATATCGTGACGGATGGCTGGGTATCAGGAAGGGCATCATCATTAGCCCACTTACATTTATAAACCTGCTGTGTCTGAAGCACGCTCACATGAAAGACTTCGAAACTGCAAATAATTTTTTAAAATATAAGATTTCCAAATATTACAAGGAGAAAAAAACACAATATGAACGACAGACACATAAAAAAATAAACTTAAATAAGATCCAAAATGTGAAGGGGTCAGTTGGATATTCTTGAAAGGTCATCCGTCCAACCCCACTTGATTTTACCTACACCTCACTCAATATTAGTGAGGGCAGCAGGGGCGATTCTGGAAATGAATGTGAGACGCCTATTGAATGAGAAGAGAAATAAGGGTGAAGAGAAAAACAAAGGTGGAAGATGGGGGATAAGGAATGGATAACACCCCAGAAGCTAAGCAAAAGGAACCAGAAATGGGGTAAGCGCTAGACTGGCCACAGGTCCACCAGCCCAGTGTGCTTCTCTAGCAGAACCCCCAAGTCGGGTCTCGACCCCTGTCAACATTACAGTGCCTGAGTGATGGGCCACACATCCAGGAATAGCCACCTGTCCACCACCATCTATGGCCACCAGAACCTATCGCATTCTAGTCCCAATTCTGCCTGACCTCAGTCGGAGCTCATGTACTCCAGCCAGTAGTACTATTAAACTTTGACTTTTCAGCACATAGTGTCGACTGGTGTCGGGAGATCCACAAATTTCTGAAATCTCTCCACTATAGCCACCCAGACTCTGTATGCTGGTGATTGGTCCTGGTGCCATAGTGCCACAGTTAGGCTCCTGCTTGAAAGTAATAGGCTAGAGATTTGTGAAATGCCTGGTTTGAGCAATACACCTGGAACAGCATAATGGTTTTGGGGTGTTGTCGATGGGCAGATCCTTAAGATAGTGGATGATGTCCAGTACTGAGGACCTAAAACAAATTAGTAATTGTAGCCAAGTCTGCCAGACATGTATTTATGTATCCATATCTAGTACACATGTGTAGTAGGTAAGAGCTGAGAAGCTAGCTAGGGAAGCAGGGTCTCTGTGCCAGAAGGTAACTAGTTTGTATAGTTTGGTTAAAACTTGCTCCCATCTTCCCATGAATTTGAGGGGAGAGGTCTGTCTCCCTCCAAAGAAGGAGCTCGTAGCGAAACAATATCCCATGGTGGAGGGGCTTAACCTGCTCACAACCTCTCTAGGTTTCTGTAAATGGCCATATCGATTTGTGCGCGCAGCGTTAATTTGCGTGCGTGTTTGCGCGTCTTTTTTACGCGCAATATTTTTTGACGGATGAAAAAATGCGCTCGGATCGAAATACCAGCTTTTAATTTACACGAGTTAACATTTAACGCTGCACAAAAAATAAATTGCGCTGTGTGGATGAATTTGCGCGGAGAATGTAATAGAGCCCATAGTTTTTTAAAAATGACTGCTTTTTTCATCTATTAACATTTACTTTGGGTTTTTTTCTTTGGTAATTTTTGGTCACAACACACAAGGGGTTATATTTTTATATTTATTTTTAAGATTGCGGCAAAAGTTATGTATAAAAACAACACACAAATATAATTAAAATTCTGTGGTATTACAGCACGCCAAAAATCACATGACTAGTACAAATCATTCCTAATCTATCTCCGTGCTCAATAAGTGGCTCTGCGCTATCTCGCGAGAGTGAGCTCATGCTGAAGCACTGCTGCGAGTATCAGGGGAGTTAGCGCTGCATTCTGGGGAGATGTGCTGAGATAGGATCTGCAAGCGCACATTATCCGGCTTACCGTCTCCATGTGAGCGTCAACTAGGGAACAGCGCCTTGGTTATTTTATGTAATTAACTTGTAGTTTTTCAAGCCAGACTAATTTATATGCATTAAAATGATTTAAAGTATAATATCAATAAAATTATACACAATAAATTGTGTAAAATGAGTTGAAGAAAATAAGACATTTTCGGTTTCTTGGTTTTGGTTTCTGGCCAAATGCAAGCTCAATTTTGGTTTTCGCCCACAATTTTCATTTTGGTTCATCCCCATTTAGTAAACGAAGCAATCGTTGTTTTTATAAGCAAATTGATTGGATTTCAGCTAATATGACACAAATATGGTGATATTCTTTGTAAGATATGTGGCTGAATACTACTGAATTACCGCACACAGTGACACTACACCTAGTGATGCCACTGATAGAGACAACACATCCTTGGTGCATTACAGGGTTTACATGTGAGGGTCATACTTTGCTGTAAGCTGTTCGGCAGTGCAAGTGTAAATATTTCATTTAGTAATTGTTCCCTAATGCAGCATAAAGCAAACTATGAATTGAGGCATCACCTGTTTCCTTCCAGCGCTGCGACAATTTGTGCCGCATAAGACCAGTCAATCACATCCTGCTCTTTCTTCATCCATTTCTCTAGTTCCACAATGCAAGAATCAGAACATTCTAGAATGGTGATGTCTTTGAACCCTGCACAGATTGGAAGCAGGTGGGATATATTGGAGGTGGCGGAAAGGTCAATCAATGACTCTCCTTTAATTTTCCCTAAAAAAAAACAGAATCAAATCATACATGTGTACAGTGACCTAGGAGACATCATGTCCGACGCTACCTCTTAAAGAAAATGGGCACTATCGCGTTGCCCTCGCTAATTTCACTTTATCGTCCCTGTTTCCCCAGCAGATTATAGGGCGGGCGTCAAGTCTGGCAGCCTGCCCCTTAACGATCACTAGGCTTGATGATGCTGGGGCAGAGCTACAGCATCCCCTCCATGGAGGCCAATGGACGACCGTGCTGCCGGGTAACATGACAGGCAGGATCTTGCTTCTCGCAACATCCTGCTGGTCTTCGGTGTGATCATGGAGTTCTTCCCCTAGTCTCACTCCGCTCCTGGCAGCCAGAAGAAGAGAATCAGGCCTCCATTCTCCCGGTGGGATGATAGGTGAGTATGTGATTTTTGGGGGGTGTTGAGCTGCAGGTAATGGATTCTGTAGCAGCGCAATCCATTACCTGCACCTCTGAACTGGTGGTAACTTTTCCGTTAGCGCCAACTCTTATTAACTAGCATTAGGACCAAGTGATCCCAATTAGGGATGAGCGTTCGGTTCGATTCGAACCTGAGTTTGAATCGAACATCGGCCGTTTGAGTGTTCGGCAAACGCCGAAAATTATGGGATGTTCGTGGTTTGTTCGACCGCGGACATTCCATAATAAAAAATGCATCCACAGGTCTCCAAAATGTACCGGCAGCTGCCGGTACATTTAGGAGACCTGTGGCTGCAGCCCCCGGTCCCCGTATCTCACCTGTCCTGCAGCTGTCCCAGCGTCTTGTTTCCCGGTCCGTCAGCTCCTCCAATCCGTCTGGCCGTGGCTCCTCTCTGCCCCACGTCTTCATGCAGAATGATCTGATTGGGCAAAGTCCTGCACCTGACCTGGACTTTGACCAATCAGAGCTCAGCATGAAGATGAGGAATGGGGCAGAGCTTTAACGAAGCTCTGATTGGTTAAAGTCTTGCACCGACTTTAACCAATCAGAGCTTGGTTAAAGCTCATCTTCATGCTGAGCTCTGATTGGGCAAAGTCCTGCACCTGACCTGGACTTTGCCCAATCAGGGCTCAATATTGAATTAGAGCCCTGATTGGGCAAAGTCCAGGTCAGGTGCAGGACTTTGCCCAATCAGATCATTCTGCATGAAGACGTGGGGCAGAGAGGAGCCGCGGCCAGACGGATTGGAGGAGCTGACGGACCGGGGAACAGGACGCTGGGACAGCTGCAGGACAGGTGAGTTACAGGGGCTGGGAGCCACAGCCACAGGTCTCCTAAATGTACCGGCAGCCGCCGGTACATTTAGGAGAACTGCGAACACATTTTGTGTGTTCAGCCCCCATAGGTTTACATTGTGTTCGAGTTCGTATTCGAACATGTCGGCCGTTTGGCTGTTCGGATACGAACCGAACACAGGGGTGTTTGGCTCATTCCTAATCCCACTGCTAGTTACTCTGTGCTTTCACTTTGCACTCCCCATGTTAGGTATAGGGAGCGCAAAATGCAGTAAACTCACACGACGAATCGCAAATTAACGAGCACTAACAGATTTTTTAACCCGTTAGCAATTCAAAGGCGATCTAGGCGCCGACGCTACTGTTAGCTTGAAGGAGGTGATAGAGCCCAAAGTTTCTCACGTCAGAGGGTGACACTTGGAAAGCTGTCATAAAGCACACGCTTCATCCTGGCACATAAAATAATATTGTTAGTAATGTGAAACTAGTCCATCATAAAAAATATGTTTTGTCTGCTCAGCTAAACCATCATTTCAATATATGTTTCTATCAGAATTTAAATATTCATTGACATAAACATTCCTAAACAAATAGTGCAGATATTATTCAGTAACAGTAGTCAACTACCAAAGTTATTGAGGCTTATTCTCTAATTCGCTGCACTTCGGCAAGTCCGATTCACTGACCCTGGGGTGAATTCAGCATTCACTGCAGGGTCCCCGAAGTGCGGCGAATCAGCCGCCGAATGTATCAAAAAACTGCTGACAACCCGCCACCATCCTGCCGGGAAGCAGCCAAGTGCAGCCGACAAGCTGCCGAACACAATGCCAACCAGCCACAGAAAAAAGCTGGATGGGTAAAAAAAAAAGCAAAAAAAAACATAGAAAGTGCCAAATTTGAAACACTGTTTGCAAAACAACTACTGGATAAAAATGTCTGGAATTAACATATAACGTCCTATGAACAATAATAAAAAGGTCTGTTAGAGAAAAAAGAAAAAGTGCTATTTAAAAAAAAATCCCCAAAATGCCTAACAAATAAAGAGACTTTTTGCTGCAAATTAAAAGAAGAAACAGTTTATTAGATATTAATTAAAAACGGGAATATTTATAACATTGAAACCTAAACGATTCACCTGATTAAACCGGATCAGTGAAAGCACCAAAAATCAGATCATTTCAATGACATTTCTCTGCTGTTTGGTGTCTCTAAATAGATGAACCATTGCTTCTCTATGGGAGATTTTTACTGCCGCTGAACGGCACCGTATTTTGTTTGGATTTTGCCAAAATTTGGCTAACTGCCTGCTTTGTGCATAGCTGAATGGCCTCGAAATGACACGGTATGGGGAAATTCACTGTTCGGTGCATTTTTGGGGAACCTCAGATCTCTGTGAATAACCCCTTAAGTTATAAACGTAATAAATCTCAGATGAATGAATAGATAAGATAAGATAGATAGATAGATAGACAGACAGACAGATAGATAGATAGATAAGATAAGATAGATAGATAGATAGATAGACAGACAGACAGACAGATATATAGATAGACAGACAGACAGACAGACAGACAGATAGATAGATAGATAGACAGACAGACAGACAGACAGACAGATAGATAGATAGATAGATAGATAGATAGATAGACGGATTGATAATGATGTTACTTAAAACAAATTTTCTTGCACACAAAATGATCGTTCATGGAAATTGAGTTTATTAAAATTATAAATGTATTAAAATATTTAATATATACCTGCAATCTTTATAAGTTGCTTCACTGGAAAAATGAAAAGTTCTTCAAAGATTTTGTAATCTGCAGCAGCAGAAAAGTATTTCTCATGCAGCTGTTTCGGATCATTGTGATGTAAGTGATAATATTTCAGAGCGCTTTGGTCCATACTGCGTATCTGCAATGATCCTCGTGCACCTGTTAGTCGGTTGGCAGTACGTCTCTCTGCCCTGTTTCTTGGAGTTTAAATAACAAACTGCATGACTTGTCATGAATCAAACAATGCAGAGTCTACACGCTGCTCATGACACTGTATGGCGTCGCGTCATGTTGTCATAAGGATCATTTTTCTTGCCTTCCAGGACATTCTTTGACTTGTCATGTAACACACAATTAAAACCAGAAAAGCTTAACTATCCACAGACAGCAAGTCCTGGGGAGCGCTCGAAATCTGGGATTTAACCAGTGATGTATCTTGGCCTAGGCCGAGTGTGCCACTTTTCAGGGAGCAGCAAAAAAAAGCAGCCCCGCCAATCAGTGGGACCCGCGGTCTCCAGTTTCAGAACCGGAGACTAGGGATGAGCCGAACACCCCCGTGTTCGGTTTGCATTCAAACTCGAACAATTTCAAAAGTTCGAGTTCGGACGCGAACACGATCCGAACTCAATGCAAGTCAATGGGACTCGAACGTTTGATTTTTAGATTGCCCTGCAAGAGGGCATATATGCAAGATATTTGCCATAAAAGGTGTATGGGGGTCCAGATAGTGCCCTGGGGACAGGAAACAAGGAAAAAAGTTAAAAAAAATACATTTTTAAAGGAACAGTGATTTTTCCATGAAATAAAGGTTAAGAATAAAAAAGAAAAATTGCTTCAAATATTGTGCCTAGGAGGTCCCCATAACCTGCCCGTGAAGTGGTGGATTTTTCGGATGTATAGAAACATTTAAAAAGAAAAAAATGACATTTCAAATGATGGTAAATGGTTTTCCTTTAATCTATTCATAAACAACTGCTTGGGGCGGCAGCCTGTATGAAAAGAGGAGATATTTTAGGACACGCAGAACAAGTTTAGTGATTTTTTGGCTAAATTATGGTGAAACTTATGCAGGCTTTGGATGAAAGTAACAACAGGTGCATTAAAATTGGGTCTTTGGTGCCAGCTAGTGCCTTCTCACCGTAACCCCTCTGAGGCATTGTGGAAGAGTGCAGGGGTGGACCCTGCCATCAAATATTAAAATGATATGAATCTGGTACACGCGTCAGTGTCAGTGCACCCAAATATTGGGCATTTGGTGGCAGTTAGTGCCTTCACACCGTAACCCCTCTGAGGTATTGTGGAAGAGTGCAGGGGTGGACCCTGCCATCAAATATTAAAATGATATGAATCTGGTACACGTGTCAGTGTCAGTGCACCCAAATATTGGGCATTTGGTGGCAGCTAGTGCCTTCACACCGTAACCCCTCTGAGGTGTTGTAGAAGAGTGCAGGGGTGGACTCTGCATTCAAATATTAAAATGATTGGATTCTCGTACACGCGTCAGTGCACCCAAATATTGGGCCTTTGGTGCCAGCTAGTGCCTTCACACCGTAACCCCTCTGAGGTATTGTGGAAGAGTGCAGTGGTGAAGGTTTTGGGAATGCAGAAGAGATCCCCGATCTATTCAGTTACATCAGCATCAGGGGAGTGATAGCTGCTGATCCAGGACTGATTCATTTTTATAAATGTCAGTCGGTCTACAGAGTCAGTGGACAGACGCACTCTTTTGTCTGTGACAAAACCTCCAGTGGCACTGAACGTCCTTTCAGAAAGCACGCTGGATGAAGGGCAACCTAGTAGCTGCATAGCATATTGGCTAAGTTCTGGCGAGTGATCCAATCTCAACACACCCAGTAAGCCAGTGGATCATCTGCTGTAAAGATATCCAGGTTTGCCCTTGCCCCTAGATAGTCCTGCACCATATGGTGAAGACGCTGGCAATGGGTGCCTACAATTGACATCCCTGGGCGTCGTCGACTAAAAAAATTGGAAAAGGAATCAGTCAAGCGGCCCCCTTCACGCTCTTCCTCTGATAAACAGCAGCCTCAGAAGCATCTGTGTCATCAGTTGGTAACCTACCAGTGTCTGGAAAGGTGTAACACAAGTGTCTCTTTAGAGCGTCCTCAAGTTGTTTCCCCTCTGTGAGGGCAGAATGAGCTCTGCAACCTTACCCTTGTATCGTGGATAAAGAAGGCTTGCCAACCAGTAATGATCCCTCTCCTTGATAGCACGAATCCTGGGGTCCTTTAGCAGGCTTTGCAGGATAAGGGAGCCCATGCAGCGTAGGTTGGTGGTGGCATTAGCTTCAGAGTGTTCTTGGTCGCTGAGGATGACCGTATCATGCACTACACCCTCCCAGCCATGTACTAGTCCTTGGGTTTCTGGGGACACAAAACCCTCCCTTGAGGAATCCCCACCTTCAATGCCCCCACTACTTAAATATTACTCCTCCTGTCTGATCTGAGGACCCACAGGAATGCTGTCTGCGTAAAGAATGGGGCCTTGAGAGCTAGGGAAGTCCTCCTCTTCCTCCCGCTGCTCTGCTCTAGTGCCACATCTATAATTCCCGCAGAGTGTGCTCCAGCAGGAACACTAAAGGAATTGTGTCACTGATGCATGCACTGTCCCTGCTCACCATCCTCGTTGCCTCCTCAAATGGTGACAGTACAGTGCATACATCCTTGATCATCAGCCACTGCGGGGAAAAAAAACCAAATTGACCTGAACCTGTCCTTGTGCCATACTCACACAGGTACTCATTGATGGCCCTCTGCTGCTTGTGCAGGCGCTGCAGCATTGCCAATGTCGAGTTCCACCTGGTGGGCATGTCACAGATCAGGCAGTTTGTGAGAAGGTGGAATTCTCTTTGAATTTCTGCCAGGCGAACACTTTCTGGGAATGAAGTGGCTGCAGACTTTTCTGGTCTGCCTGAGAAGCTCTGCCAGCCCTGGGTATCTGGTTAGGAAATGCTGTACCACCAGATTTAGGACGTGTTCTTGGCATGGTACATGCGTCAACTTACCCTTGCGTAGGGCGGAGAGAAGGTTGCTGCCATTATCACAGACGACAATTCCCATCTGAAGCTGGCGTGGTGTTAACCATCTCTGTGCCTGCCCCTGCAGAGCTGACAGAATTTCTGGCCCGGTGTGGCTCCTGTCCCCTAAACAAAGCAGCTCAAGCACAGTATGGCATCTTTTTGCTTGAGCCATTGCATAGCCCCTGCCACGCGTCGGTTTAACTGCCACTTCGCCAGAGACAGAGAAGGAGGAAGAGGAAGAGGTGGTCGAGCAGACAGACCTCATATAAGCAGCTTTCTGGAGGCGTGGTGGATGAGCAAGCTCCAGCATAGAGCCCCGTCCTGGATCCCTCCCAGCTGCAAGCAGAGTTACCCAGTGTGCCGTGAAGGAAATGTAACGGCCCTGTCCATGCTTGCTGGACCACGTCTCTAAAGTCATGTGCACCTTGTTGCTGACTGCCTTTACCAATGACTCGATAACATTGTCTTCCACGTGCTGGTATAGTTCTGGAATGGCCTTCCGTGAAAAGAAATTGCGTTTTGGAACCTGCCACTGTGGTACAGCACATTCAGCAAATTCACGGAAGGGAGCAGAGTCCACCAGCTGGAAAGGCAGCAGCTGTAATGCGAGTAATTTTGCCAAGCTGGCACTTAGACATTGTGCATGTGGATGGTTGGGACAATATTTTTTCTTCCGCTGCAGCAGCTGGGGCAATGAAATCTGACTGCATAAATCTGCAGCTGATGGGATGCTGGCAGATTCAGAGGAAGGACGTTGTACACCCATTACTGTAGCATCATCCCTGTCAGTGGAGGCTGTAGGCAATGACATGGCAGGACATATAGTGGGGGTAGAGACAGATGAGGAGGACCTATGCAAAGTGTTGTGCCAACGGGATGCGTGACAGGTGGTCATATGTCGCCTCAAGCAGGTGGTACCCAAGTGTCTGATGTCTTTCCCACGCCTGATCCTCTTCCAACATAGCTTACAAATAGCAATGCTGCAGTCTGCTGCACATGTTGTGAAGAACTCCCAGACAGCAGAGATCATGGACGTGTGCTGCGAGACATCAGCACTCTGCACCTGAGCAGCTCTGACATCTGATGCTTTGGACTGGCTACGGTTGCTCATAGAGGACGTTGTGCCTCGTTTTTGTGCCTCCTCCTCACTTGACTCCTCTTTTCAATCAGGCACCCAGGTGGAGTCAGTGACCTCATCATCATTGTCATCACCCCCTATCTCTTTGTCACTGGAGCCATCCTCACAATATGCTGCAGCTGCTGGGGGGAAACATGAGTGTCAGTTCTTTGTGTGTCACTGGCACCCCCTCCCTCTAGGCTGATTATACTCCCTTCCTCAACCTCAGAGTTTGAATCAGAGCACTGGAGTTGCTGTGCATCCTCAAGCAGCATGTCATTGTCACTGTAGTCAAACAATTCAGCTAACTACTCTGTGTATGATAGTGAGGCTACGGCAGGAGTAGTTGTGGACATGGAGGCTGAATTAGATGTTATGGCAGCTGAGGTGGACTGTAAACCACTAGAAGCCTGGCTGGCAGAGGACTCGGAGGATGAGGATGGCCTGATTAGCCAATCCTGCAAATCCTCTGTATGTTGTTGCTGCTTAAGACGGCCAGCACCAGTTAGAAACAAGGACAAGCGTGCCCCTGCAGAGGATGCACCACGTCCACGTCGACCAGGGGCACAGCCTTCCGACACAGAGGCTGCTTGCCCTCTTATCTGTGTCTGGGAGCATCTGCCTGTCCTTTTTGGTCTTTCTGACATGGTGAGTGATTTATAGATTAAAGATATACAGATTTTCCCGAACAATGCTATACATCAGTGATACACCCTGATAGCTGGAAACACCAGATTCTACTCTGAATAGATAAACAGATGAACTCTGATTAAACTGTGCTATTGTATGGTATCTAGAATTAGATTAAAGATAAACAGATTTTCCAGAACAATGCTATATGTCAGTGATACAGCCTGATAGCCTGGCAGCAGCTGGCAGTGTCAACGCACAGATTACAATTCCAGATATATGCTAGAAGTATGTGGGACCCCCTTATAGCTGGCAGTAAGATTACACAGATTACAATTCCCAGATACCTGCTAGGAGTCTGTGAGACCCCAATAGCTGGCAGTGAGAAGACACAGATTATAATTCACAGAAATCTGATAGACATCTGTGAGACACACTGAAAGAACAATCTCCTCTCATTCCTACAAAAAAACACATGCTGGGCCTGCAGGGAACCCTTATATAGTGTGCTGCGGGACTTAGCTCTGTGATCCCATGATTGGGCAAAATTTGCCCTATCAAATCAGGACTCTGAGCCCTGATTGGCATAGTCTTGCACCTGGCCTGTGGTCAGGTGCAAGGCTGTAGCCAATTACAAGCTTCAGGCCAGTGGAAAAGTGAATTGTGGTCCATTGTGGGCGGGCACACGGCGAACACACGGAAATGTTTGATGTTCGCCAAATGGACGAACAGGCAATGTTCGAATCAAACTCATGTTCGGATCGAACCGCTAGCCTATCCCTACCGGAGACTATCCGGCCACCAAGCGTTGCAAGACTTCCTGGGGCCAAAAACTATCAGGGCTATTCAGAAAAAGGTGAAACTCTGGAGAACTTTTGGAAAAGTGAAAATTCTAGGTCAGAATAGCTTATTTGGAAAGTGAGATAAATGGAAGAATTTTTATGGTTTGGCTATTTTTAACCTAGAATTTTCGCTTCTCCAAAAGATCTCCAGAGTTTCACCTTTCTCTGAATAACCCAGTATGTGAGCTAGACAGGGAGAGTAAACTAATCCATTCTAAGTAAAAGTATAGGGAGAAAACAAATGAGGAATCTGGTTCCTTGATGAGCAGTTATCCTACTGCTTAACCACCAGCACCAAAAAGCCCTTTGACCACGGATCGCCCTTTGACCTTTCTACCTCTGATTACCCCTTTGTACCTTTGCCTGGATCTCCCCTATATCTGCTTGTCCTCCTCCATTTATTCAGTGAGGGTATTCCTGCATCTTGGACTCAGACACCCCTATACTTCTGGTGGCGCCCCAGTGCCATTTGTGACAGTTTCATTCGGCAGGTTTAATCAGGCAAATCCCATGGATTTCAATGTGAAAAATACACACATTTTTCATTAATATCTAATAAACTGTTTCTTCTTTTAATTTGCAGCAAAAAGTTTCTTTATCTATTTATTTTTTTAGGATCTCTTAAGCATTTTTCGGGCTATTTTTATCATTCATAGGACCTTATATGTTAATTCCAGACATTTTCGTTCAGTAGTATTCTTGCAAACAGCTTTTCTATTTTGACACTTTCAATCCCTTTTTTTGTTTGTTTTTTCTTACCCCATTCGTCGGCTAGTCGGCTTTTTCCAGCGGCTGGTCGGCACTGTGTTTGGCAGATCTTTGGCTTTTTCGGACCTGTTCCATATTTTTTTCCATTGTTTGAAGTGATCCTATACTTTGGATCGTATCGGCTGTGTTTTTTCAGTGGATTTTCGGCTATTTTTTTGCTGCCAATGCTGAATTCACCGCAGGGTCAGGGAATTTGATGTTGGAGACATTTCAGTACTCTCTGAATAACCCCTATAGTGTCAAATGGATTTTAGTGGTTTTGCAAACCCAAATATAATTATATTGGATATTTTGTCCTGTTTTTTTTTTCTTTATAAAAGGTAACATGGTACAAATGGATAAGTGATTAAAATCTTTAAAACATAAATTTTTCAAAAAAAGGTGCACAGGATACTGTTTTTTAAATTTTCTATAACGATGAAGAGATGATTAATGTGGGACAATAAAATGTACAGGTATATTTAAAATATTGAGTGAAAAATGACTTGCATGCTGCTGTTCAGGCTGCACGCTGTCAAAATGACCCCGATTTTTCTGTCTTTGCCAATAATTTGTTGACACTTTTTCAAATATCTGTAATTGTTCAAGTTAAAGTGGAGAGCCTGCCGTATAATACCATGGTATAAATTGTGTAGGTACCTCAGTGAAAATGATAAAAAATTGGCAACTAAATACAGAGCTGGGCTATGGGTATGACGTAGCTCAGAAATGAAGGGGTTAATACTCTGAAAACATTTTATTTAATGATGATTCTAAAGACACAAAACAACCTTTAAAGTGTTTTAATGAACACAAGACAATTAGCAAACAAG
Source organism: Leptobrachium leishanense (assembly GCA_009667805.1). NCBI lineage: Eukaryota > Metazoa > Chordata > Amphibia > Anura > Megophryidae > Leptobrachium > Leptobrachium leishanense. The sequence goes on along the minus strand of CM019073.1, from coordinate 511,595 downwards.
AATTATACAATAAAATCAAACGTATAAAGAGCAGAAGTTTGGTTTTATCAAAGATAATCTTTAAATCAAGTTTCTTCACTTATTCAGAAGCTGTAACATATATTTGCGAACGCTGAACATTTTATTTTACTTTCCGTATTTGTGAAGGTGTTTTTCTCAAACAATTTCTACATTAGGAAAAACAGAGACAGGAGAGTGAGAAATGTCAACCGCTAGATTTGTGATTATCAGAGGATCATTGTCTGGAATGTGACACATTGCTGATATTTTATAGAAGAAAAGACAAGTTACATTTTAGAAAATGCATGGAGCTTCATGGGTTTGTATGGATAAAGCGTCATCAACTTCAAGCTGCAAAGCCAGAGCGAGGGAACATATTCATTGTATTGATATCATGTAAAATGTTGCATTATTTCTCTCTAACCTTGAGAGCTTCGATGAAATAGACGTGCTCATAATGCACAACTTCGTTTCTCACTTTGCTTTCAAGTGTCTCGAAAATGATAATAGTGAACCCCGCTTTCTGCACAGCCTTTCTTACAAATGGCTCATCGCATGATAAAGCATGAAACGACTCGCAGCCCACTGTGTAAAAAGAGGAATTGAATCCCCCGAAGAGCAAGAGGTGTCCGCCTACATTAAGCATGGAGGACATTTTTCTAATGTTACGGCAATAAGTATCATGGTCTTTGGAAACAAGATTCAAAATAGACATACTCAACAAACAATCGGCTTTTTTTAACACAACTGGATGTGTCGGGTTGTCTTTGTCGAAATCACATTTCAGAACGTGCTTGATTCTTCCTCTTAGAGACTCTTCTTTTTCTTCCCATTTATCACTGAAACATAAGAAAATTGTTTAAAATAATGAAATATCTTGGGAATTTATTACTTGAGGCCACAAAATTCCATTTCTACCCTGACTGATACAAAAAGTCTTATTGAGCATTCACCGCAGGGTCTCCAAAGTGAAAAATCCCCTGAGCGCATCTGCAAAACCGCTAAATCGAACTGAAAAACCGCCAAAAAAACATTAGATCGATCCTTTTTGGGTGCCGAAAAAAAGCCGAATGCACCCGACAATCTGCCGCATAACCGGCGAACGCATCTGAAAAAAGCTGACAATCCGCCGAACAGAGCGCTGACAAGCCGACGAACAGGGTAATAAGAAAAAAAGCACAGCAACTTTTAAAACACTGTTTGCAAAAAAGCTAATAGTGAAAATGCCTGGAAGTAATATATCAGGTCCTATGAATAATAATAAAAAGGTCTGTTACAGAAAAAACAAAACATATTTAAAAACAATTAGGAAAAAAATATTCGCTGAAAAAAGCCTAAAAAAAATAAACAGACCTTGCTGCAAGTAAAATGAATAAACGGTTGAATAAATATTTAATAAAAACGGGAATATTTTTAAGATTGAAACCTATGGGATTCGCCTGAACAAACCTGCCGAATAAAACCACCAAACATCAGGGCATTTCACTGACATTTCTCTGCTCTTCGGTGTCTCTGAATAGATTAACCATTGCTTCTCTATGGGAGATATCACTTCCGTTGAAGATCAACGTATTTCACTGACATTTCCCTGCAATTCAGTGTCTCTGAATAGATTAACCATTGCTTCTCTATGGGGGATTTTACAGCCACCGAACATGCACCGTATTTCACTGGCAATTGGCCAATATTTGATGAACTGCTTGCTTTTTAAATAGCCGAATGGCCCGAAAATGCACCACATGAGGAAATTCACTGATGCAATTTCGGAGACTCGGCTCTCTTTGAATAACCCTGTATGTGATTAGTCAGTAAAGAGTGGATCCAAGCACAAAACATACTTCAGTTGTTCAAAGTGCTGGTGGAAGGACTCTATCCCTTTAAACCTATGGATAACGACTGTATATACATCATGTCTAACCACCTGAGGTCAGGGGGCTTGAGGACAATGCGATTGAAACATTACTTTTTTTGCAATGTTAAAATTAAAACACATATAACCCTCAGAGTGTTGTGACCAAGAATTACAACAAGAAAAAAACCCATAAATAGAATAGACAGAAAAAACAATAGTTTTTAGAAATGATTGCACTCCTGACGAGCCTCTCCTGTGCTGAATGGAATTTATCATCTAAATGATATTCTAATACAGGGCTCAAAATTTCAAGTCCTGCTACTTACCAAGCTATAAGAGTTACTCGCCACCAGTTGTTCCACCTAACCCCTACCCAGCCCTTAACTCTGGCCCTTAAAACACGCACCCTTAAATTATCTTATGAATTACACTGTTAGAGGTTTGATTTAGAATAAAGATACAAAAATAACATTAATACCCAGACATCAGACCTCAGATACATGTATACCCAGCCATCAGACCCCAGTGTGAGCAGAGCGAGGAGGCAGGGAAGCTTCTGTCTACCCTCTGCCAGTGACAGAGACGAGCTGGGCTAATATATTGATAAAGAATAGTGTAAGTGACGGAACTTGATATATTGGAGTTGTTCCCAGACTGATTGACGAACACAAGTACAACTACCCTTCATAGGGTACTTAGAAAACCAAACCCTGAATCATAATAGATTTTGAATTAACATCAAACTAATGGTTAAAAGAATCTCCAAGAAAGTTTGGACTTGAGTGAAATAAACACTCTTATAGTTTTTTTAAAAATGACTGTTTTTTTCTTCTATTAACATTTACGTTGTTTTTTTCCTTTGGTAATTTTTGGTCACAACACACAAGGGGTTATATTTTTATATTTATTTTTAACATTTCAGCAAAAGTTATGTATAAAATCAACACACAAATATAATTAAAATTCTGTGGTATTACAGCACGCCAAAAATCACATGACTGGTACAAATCATTCCTAGTCTACCTCCGTGCTCAATAAGTGGCTCTGCACTATCTCGCGAGAGTGAGCTCATGCAGAAGCACTGCTACAAGTATCAGGAGAGTTATGGCTAGAAGGCGTCCCTAAAGGACAATTTATTAGGATGAGGAGAAATTGCTCAAAAATTGAGGACTTCAACATCCAGGCTGAGAAACTAACTAAAGACTTCCTAGAGAAAGGATACGATGCAGAGGACCTAGAGAAAACTAAAAAAAGTATAGCACAGACTGAAAGAACAGAATACCTCAAATACAAAGACAAAACTCTCCCCAACATAATCCAAAATTAGATACCTTTTCTCTTCACATACAGCGAACAAAACCCGAAGTTTAAACGTATAGTTAAAAAATTTTGGCCTATTCTCAGGGAAGACCCCCTATTACAGGATATCCTCCCCCTGAAACCCAGATTCATATGCAGAGGGACAAAAAATTTGAAATCTAGACTAACCACCAGCGAATATGCACCAAAAAAATCAAATAACCGTTTCAAACAGAAAACAGGATTTTACGGATGTGGAAATTGCATAAGTTGCAGAAGTACGGGAAATAAAAAAAGACATATAACAAAAGTCAACAATAGAAGAGGTTCATGGAAAATAAAAGACATACTCACCTGTTTTTCGACCAACGTAATCTACCTCCTGACATGCCCGTGCGGCCTTAAATATATAGGAAAAACAACCAGAGCTTTTGGCGTCAGGATAAGGGAACACGTGAGGAATATAGAAAAAGGTTTAGAGACACACAGTGTCCCTGCTCATTTCAAAAAAGCCCACAACTGTAACCCTCAACAATTAGATTTCATGGCCATCAAAAGGATACAGAACGATAGGAGAGGAGGTGACTTATCCAAAAAAATCGGACAAGAAGAAATGCGCTGCATTTATGAATTTGACACTTTACACCCTAAAGGTTTGAACATGGATTTTGAAATATGACATTTTCTATAAAGCGGTCCTGAAGTTACTATGGATACCACCGTGTCACCATTAGAACGGAAAATTGATATCTAGACCCTTGAAAATCACTACCCTCCAACCACTGTAACAGAAGATTTTTCCCTTCCTATACCCCCTGAAAGATCCTATCTATATTAACAAATCAACCAGACTTAGTTTGATAACTAATCAAGTTCTTTTCCTCCCCTTCAGCACCATTCTCTCTTCCATATCTAAATCAACACCTAAGCCCATCCACCCTGAGACCCTCTGAACTAATCCTCTTTACATCTAGCCCATCAAACCCGATGTTAAGAACGAACCTCTAGAGACTCACTTCCTATTTTTTATAGGGATACACCAAGATTTCTAGGAATTGAAACTTTTTAGAAATGATAAAGGACCAATAGAATACACCTTTCATTTGATACATCTTACAGAATTTAATTCATCATGTAGGAATAGTATATACATACAACATATAGAGACATGAGAAGTCCATACAGACACATCTGTGAGTTTGCAGGGATAACCTGACTCTTGTCGACCACTTAAGCATCCTTTTCAAGTATAAACCGTCCCCTATAGGTTCTAGATGTAAGCACGCTCACCCCAAATGTATACATAATCCATTTATGACTTGAGCATTCCTTCCTAAATTTTGTACATAATCATGATGTATATAATGTATGCATAAATAATGCCTAATTTCCACCCTTATGTGGAAGTTTGTGACTCCCCGGATTGAAAAAACCCCTTTTTTTCAATGTCTTAGTTTTTGCGGCTTAGTTTCCGCTTTTTGGCCTTGTGTTTTTCCGCATGAAGTAAAGTCTGACTTTAAGCACAATGTAGACGGTGCCTTTCCCCCCCATGGAACGATCCAACTACCCTCCGCTGCGAGCGGAGAATGTATACGAAACACCTCCCACGATCCAGAAAAAGAACTACTGCAATTGGACAAATGCTCCCACGTAACTGGCCCAATCCGACGGAGGCCCGGGCGCATGCGCGCAAATCGGCGCGCAAAATCGAAAACGAAAGTTTTCCATCCATTACCGCATTTAATATAAAAGAAGGAACACAACGAGTGGGAAATCATCCAGCAGAAGAGGCCTAGAAGGCGAAACGCATCCTGGATTACCCCACCACCCCTTTTACACGATTTTTATTTACTCTTTGTTAATCTTATGAATAAACCCCTTTTTACCCCTACACTCTGCATCCTGTGTTTTAATCCCGAGGACAGGGAGGTAGACCACCGGTAGCCCCATATCTACCACTGGACCACCAACCCAGAGGACCCAGGGACCACAGGAGAAATCCTTTTGCAGCAGTACAGAAGGGACCTAAAAAGAAGGGATCCAGTCACCTCAATGGACTGGCACAGCGAGAAAGTCTGAGCCTGACACCCCCAATAGGCTATGGACCACGTGAGTTGATAAAACGCTCCTATCTTTTATTATCACCATCTCTGATACATTATTGTGCTATGTATATCCTCTCTCTGTGTTTATTCCTATGAGGAAAAGACCAACATAACGAGAAAAGAGAGAGGACCAGCAACTGATTCGTTTCAACATTGACTGCAATATCGGACTGAGCCACTAGATGGCAGTGAAATACTGAGGAACTCTTTATTTTACCATAGAAACATGCTTTTGCCTTACTACTGAATCTAACCACCAGATAGATGGCAGTAGAATATTTCAAAATATAAAGCTATTTGGTCTTCAAACCCCTTTTTTGCATATGATCAGTACTATCAGTACTATCAATATTGCATATGAGGAGTAACACCCTATAATTACCCCCTTTTTTGTTTTACCTTTGTGACGAGAGGAGAGGAGTGGTGTTTGAGGGACGGTATGTGTCCCCTCGAGTTTTGTCATATTGTTGGGACTAGCACTCCAGGCCGGAGTTTGGGTTCAGCTCGGGGCACACAAATCTCCGGGTTTTGCAGTTCTCCCTGGGGAGGCTTAATTGATTGATGGGTGAGGCTAGAGGGAAATAAAAGCAGGAAGTGAGGTTCATTCACTCTCCACCCTGGGACTCAGACCAGCTACTGAGGGAGCAAAGCTGAACCAGAGATCAGGCTGCAAAAGGAAAGGTTGGAATACACTTTGTTTTCTGAAACGGTAGTGAGGGAAAACCTTAAATGTTTAGTTAGCGCCGGACAGGCAAGGGTATTGTTTTGTTTTGTTTTGTTTCTTGACCTGTATGCAGCTCTTGAATAAAAGTACAGAGGGCTGTACATTATAAAGAAATCCTGCGATTGGGACTACCTTTATCCTGGGAAGGGTACCCCCCATTTGAGCTGTACCCCACATATGGTGGAGAATGCGGGCAACGCCCGGAGTACATGACAAGTGACGATATGGACGACGTAGTGAAAGCCCTGGTCCAGGCCACAGCGGCCCAACAGGAGACCAACCGACAGATGCAGGCTGACCGGGATCTCCTCCGCCAGATGCTGGAGCTTCAGCGAGCCGCCCAACAAACGGACAGAGCAAACCAGCGGGAAGACCGGGAGGTACTCCAGGAGTTGGCCAAGGGCCTCATAGAACTAAGACAAAACTGTGCGGTCTCCGAGCCGGTGGTGCCCAAAGTAAAGAGTGCTAACCAGTTCCTGCAGAAGATGACTACGACGGATGACGTGGAGGCCTACCTCACGACTTTCGAAAGAACCGCCGAACGAGAAGGCTGGCCGAAGGAGGAGTGGGCTGGTTTACTGGCACCGTTTCTAACCGGGGAACCTCAGAAGGCCTACTTCGATCTGGAGCCAGAAGCGGCCCGGAAATACGACACCCTGAAAGCGGAGATCCTAGCAAGACTGGGAGTAACGACGGCTGTTCACGCCCAGCGCGTGCACCAATGGCGCTATGTAGCGGAAAAAGCCCCGAGGTCACAGATGTTTGACCTCGTACACCTTACCCGAAAGTGGTTACAGCCAGAGACCTTGACCCCACCGGAGATCGTAGAACGAGTAGTGATGGACCACTATTTGCGGGCGCTTCCAGGCCCCCTGAGGAAATGGGTCGGCTACGGGAACCCAAAAACTGCCACCCAGCTTGTAGATATGGTGGAGCGGTACACCACGGCCACAAATTTACAAAGTAACTCAGCCCTGGAACATTCCACGGCACCACAAGGCGGTATGCCTAAAAAACTTGGCAAGTTCGTCGGCGGCCCTAAGGACATGGGAGAGTCGAAGAAGACCTTTAGTCGAGGAGGAAAACCCAGGCTTGGGTCTGAAGATCGGGCCGAATCGGTCAGGAAAGTTCTTGAGGACACCCTCGGGACTCGACACCGTAAGGTGTTTTCGCTGTCATGAAATGGGACACATTGCTGCTCACTGTCCGGTTATGGACGAACCAATGCAATGTGATAATGCCGGGAGGCCGAAACGCTTATCCTTCTTCGCTCAATTCACATGCACTGCTGCACACAAGGAGCATATTGAGAGACAGATGTGTAAGATGTCCGTAGATGGGAAGGCAGTTACCGCCCTGTTAGATTCGGGGAGCGTAGTGACCTTAGTCCGACCCGAGTTTGTTGACCCCATCAAGTATCACCCGAGTACCATAGGTGTGGTCTGTGTCCATGGGGATACCCGCGACTACCAGACCGCCGTGGTAGACATTGGTACGTCCTGGGGGATTGTGACACAGTCTGTGGGGGTGGTTCCTTCCCTGCCATATGAGGTGTTAGTCGGGAACTTTCCATTGGAGTTTATGGGAAGAAAAAACCTCCGAATAGATAGTGTGGACCCTGTCACGAATCTTAACCCCGAACCGTTTGAACCGGATACGGAAGAGGGCATTGTGGGGGTCCCAAAGGGGGATAGTGTACCTTTTCCTTCTCTGTCATGGCTGGGAGAGGAAAGAAGAACCGGCCCTGGGGGGTGAACGGATCGGTTGACGTGCCTGATTTAGAAGTCAGAAGGGACGATTTTCTTAGCGACAGGTGAAGGACCCCACCTTCCCCGGGAGAATATAAAGGTTATAGACAATAAACCCGTTGACCCAGATATGAGGCTAGCTTTTCCACACATGGCACAGAGGAAAGACTTGTTGTACCAGGTCGTGAGACAAGGGGAGGATGTGGTGGAACAGCTACTGCCTCCCTCAAGTTATATCAGGGGGACACCTAGGGGTAGAAAAGACCAAAGTAAAAAAAGAATATGCCGGAGGTTCTTCTGGCCGGGTCTGCATGCAGATATAAAGAATTATTGTGAGTCCTGCCCGGAGTGTCAACAATCCGCGCCCGTGCCCCATTTTCGTAGCCCACTGGTGCCGTTGAGAGGTTCCCTTTGAGAGGGTTGGCATGGACCTGGTGGGTCCGGTGGTGAAGTCTGCCCGGGATATATCCTCGTGATAATGGATTATGCCACGCGATATCCGGAAGCGATCCCACTACGCAACACCTCGGCCAAAACCATAAGAACTGGTCCAAGTGTTTAGCCGGGTAGGCATCCCGAAAGAGATACTAACGGACCAGGGTACCCCTTTTATGTCGAAGGTGACCAAGGAGTTGTGTAGGTTGTTTAAAATCTCCCATCTACGCACATCTGTATACCACCCCCAAACCGACGGGCTAGTGGAGAGGTTCAATAAAACCCTAAAAAATATGTTAAAAAAAGTCGTGGACAGAGATGGGAGGAACTGGGACTTCTTACTCCCGTATCTCATGTTTGCCATCCGAGAGGTGCCCCAGGCCTCTACGGGCTACTCCCCCTTTGAACTCGTATATGGCAGGCATCCCAGAGGACTCCTAGATATTGCCAAGGAGACGTGGGAGGGTCAGACCACCCCTTTTAAGACTGTCATTGAACATGTGTCCATGATGCAGGACAGGATTGCCGCCGTTATGCCCCTGGTGAGGGAACATATGGAGCAAGCCCAGGAAGCCCAGAGGAGGGTGTATAATCGGGGGGCGAAAATGCGTAGTTTCAACCCGGGGATAAGGTCTTAGTGTTGGTCCCAACGGCTGAGAGCAAATTCCTAGCAAAGTGGCAAGGCCCTTATGAGATAGTCGAAAAAAAAAGTGAAGTAAACTATAAAGTCCTCCAACCCGGTAGAAGGAAAACCGAACAAATCTACCATATAAATCTCCTGAAGCTGTGGAAAGACCGGGAGGCCCTGCTGAGCACCCCAGCTACTTCAAACCCCATGGCTCGCCCCACACCTGAGGTTCCTATCGCCGACACATTGTCGGTGGCTCAACGCAATGAGGTGAAGGAATTTTTGAGGGGAAACACCGATTTCTTTTCAGAGATACCAGGACTAACCACGGTGGTTCACCATGACATAGTGGTTGAACCTGGGGTTCTCATAAATGTTAAACCCTATAGGATCCCAGAAGCCAGGCGGGAGGCCGTCTCGGCAGAAATTGGGAAAATGTTAGCCTTGGGTATAATTGAAGAGTCCCATAGCGACTGGTCGAGCCCCATAGTGCTGGTGCCAAAACCAGATGGGAGTATCCGTTTCTGCAATGACTTTAGGAAACTGAACGCTGTATCGAGATTTGATGCGTACCCCATGCCCCGGGTGGATGAGCTTATCGACCAACTGGGTACGGCCCGATATATAACTACCCTGGATTTGACGAAGGGGTACTGGCAGATACCCCTGACAAACCGGGCCAGAGAAAAGACCGCCTTTTCCACCCCGGATGGGTCGTTCCAATATACGCGAATGCCCTTTGGCTTACACGGGGCCCCTGCTTCATTCCAAAGGTTAATGGATAGGCTATTGAAGGCACACCGACGGTATGCCGCCGCGTATCTAGACGATGTGGTGATCCATAGTCCTGACTGGCAGACGCACTTGGTACGAGTACAGGCCGTAGTCGATTCGCTGAAGGAGGCAGGTCTCACGGCAAACCCTAAGAAATGTGCCATAGGCTCGGAAGAGGCCAAATACTTGGGATACGTCATTGGACGAGGGCTAGTTAAGCCACAAATTGACAAGGTGGAGGCTATTCAAAAATGGCCCCAGCCCCAGAATAAGAAGCAAGTCCGGGCCTTTTTAGGGATCACCGGCTACTACCGCCGCTTTGTCCCAAATTTTGCCACCATGGCCTCCCCATTGACCGACCTGACAAAGGGTACGAAGTCGGGGTTGGTACGATGGAGCCCTGAGGCTGATAGTGCCTTCAAAGCCTTGAAGCGGGCGTTATGCACACAACCCGTGCTGGTGGCCCCTGATTTTTCAGGGGACTTTGTAGTCCAGACTGATGCTTCGAACGTGGGTCTGGGGGCGGTTTTATCCCAGGTACGGGAGGGGGAGGAACACCCGGTGGTCTACCTAAGCAGGAAACTCAACAGGCACGAGCAGAACTACGCGATCGTTGAGAAGGAATGCTTAGCAATTAAGTGGGCCCTGGATGCTCTTAGGTATTACCTGTTGGGCCGACAGTTCCGGCTCATCACCGATCACAGCCCGTTGCAGTGGATGTGCAATAGTAAGGAAAGAAACTCCCGCGTTACGAGATGGTTCTTGGCCTTACAAGCCTTTCGGTTCACGGTGGAACACAGGGCTGGGAGGTTGCAGGCTAACGCGGATGCGCTGTCACGGGCCCCCAACCCTATTGTTGCGTTTGCTCAGCCGCAGGGGCTGGAGCAGAGGGGGGGGATATGTGACGAGAGGAGAGGAGTGGTGTTTGAGGGACGGTATGTGTCCCCTCGAGTTTTGTCATATTGTTGGGACTAGCACTCCAGGCCGGAGTTTGGGTTCAGCTCGGGGCACACAAATCTCCGGGTTTTGCAGTTCTCCCTGGGGAGGCTTAATTGATTGATGGGTGAGGCTAGAGGGAAATAAAAGCAGGAAGTGAGGTTCATTCAGTCTCCACCCTGGGACTCAGACCAGCTACTGAGGGAGCAAAGCTGAACCAGAGATCAGGCTGCAAAAGGAAAGGTTGGAATACACTTTGTTTTCTGAAACGGTAGTGAGGGAAAACCTTAAATGTTTAGTTAGCGCCGGACAGGCAAGGGTATTGTTTTGTTTTGTTTTGTTTCTTGACCTGTATGCAGCTCTTGAATAAAAGTACAGAGGGCTGTACATTATAAAGAAATCCTGCGATTGGGACTACCTTTATCCTGGGAAGGGTACCCCCCATTTGAGCTGTACCCCACACCTTGTACATATTACACCTAATCAGTGGGATACATTTAGATGCAGGCAGCACCCAACACAGATACACCTATCGTTTCTACATTACAGCAGGTGTTTGTCATAACACTGCATTCTCTTAATCTGGGTGAGCAGCAGCCTGATCTCTCTTCACTGGCGCCATCCCAAGGATTACCCCCCCTGTCAACTCAGATTTACATGTATACCCACCCATCAGACCCCAGTGTGTAGCAGAGCGAGAGGCAAGAAGCTTCTGTCTACCCTCTGCCAGTGACAGGGACGAGCTGGGCTAATATTTGATAAGCAAATAGTGTAAGGATTACCCCCCCTGTCATACTCAGATACATGTATACCCACCCATCAGACCCCAGTGTGAGCAGAGCGAGGAGGCAAGGAAGCTTCTGTCTACCCTCTGCCAGTGACAGGGACGAGCTGGGCTAATATATTGATAAAGAATAGTGTAAGTGACGGAACTTGATATATTGGAGTTGTTCCCAGACTAATTGACGAACACAAGTACAACTACCCTTCACAGGGTACCTAGAAAACCAAACCCTGAATCATAATAGATTTTGAATTAACATCAAACTAATGGTTAAAAGAATCTCCAAGAAGTTTGGACTTGAGTGAAATAAACACTCTTATAGTTTTTTTAAAAATGACTGTTTTTTTCTTCTATTAACATTCACGTTGTTTTTTTTTCTTTGGTAATTTTTGGTCACAACACACAAGGGGTTATATTTTTATATTTATTTTTAACATTTCAGCAAAAGTTATGTATAAAATCAACACACAAATATAATTAAAATTCTGTGGTATTACAGCACGCCAAAAATCACATGACTGGTACAAATCATTCCTAGTCTACCTCCGTGCTCACTAACTGGCTCTGCGCTATCTCGCGAGAGTGAGCTCATGCAGAAGCACTGCTGCGAGTATCAGGGGAGTTAGCGCTGCATTCTGGGGAGATGTGCTGAGTTAGGATCTTACCTGGAATACGACATTAACATGGAAACGGTAAGAGAAAATCTGCAAGCATTATCCGGCTTACCGTCTCCATGTAAGCATCAACTAGGGAATACTGCCCTGGTTATTTTATGTAATTAACTTGTAGTTTTTCAATTCAGACTAATTAAAATGATTTAAAGTATAATATCAACACAATTACACAAAATAAATTGTGTAAAATGAGCTGAAGACAATAAGAGATTTTCGATTTCTCGGTTTTGGTTTCTGGCCAAATGCAACCTTAAATTTTGGTTTTCGGACACAATTTTCATTTTGGTTCATCCCAATTTAGTAAATGAAGCAATCATTGTTTTTATAAGCAAATTGATTGGATTTCAGCAAATATGACAAATATGTTAGTATTCTTTGTAAGATATGTGGCTGAATAATACTGAATTACCGCAGCGGGTGACACTACACCTAGTGATGCCACTGGTACAGACAGCACATCCTTGTGCATTACAGGCTTTACATATGAGGGTCATACTTTGTTGTAAGCTGTTCGGCAATGCAAGTGTAAATATTGCTATTAGTAAATGTTCCCTAATGCAGCATAAAGCAAACTATGAACTGATGCATCACCTGATTCCTTCCAGCGCTGCGACAATTTGTGATGTATGAGACAAGTCAATGGCATCCTGCTCTTCCTTCACCCATTTCTCTAGTTCCACAATGCAAGAATCAGCACATTCCAGAATGGTGATATCTTTGAAACCTTTGCAGATTGGAAGCATTTGGAATATATTGATGCCAGTGGAAAGGTCTATCAACGACTCTCCTTTAATTTTACCTAAAAATAAATAAATAATAATAAAATCATGCCTGTGTACACCTGACCTAGGAGACATCTTGTCCAATGCTACCTCTTAAAAACAATGTGGGCCATATTACAATGTTGGTGCTAACTTAACCAGAGCAGTTGTAAACTTACCAGAGCCATTCTAGACTATGGAGGTTTTAAGCTTACAACAGCTCTGGTTAAGTTAGCACCAACTATGTAATATGGCCCTGTATCTCTCGTCAGAGGTGAGACTTCGAAAGCTGTCATAAAGCACACTTCTCATCCTAGCACATAAAATTAATAATAGTAATGTGACAATAGTCCATAGAGTAACTTCGGCATTACAACAGATTAAAAGCTTTTTTCTAGAAAATTCTAAACATGTTTTGTCTGCTCAGCTAAACCATCATTTCAATATACAGTCATAGCCGAAATTGTTGGCATCCCAGATATTTTTCCAGAAAACCAAGTATTTCTCACAGAAAAGTATTGCAGTAACACATGTTTTGCTATACACATGTTTATTCCCTTTGTGTGTATTAAAACAAAACAAAAAAAGGGAGGATAAAAAGCAAATTGGACATAATGTCACACAAAACTCCAAAAATGGGCTGGTCAAAATTCTTGGCACCCTTAACTTAATATTTGGTTGCACACCCTTTGGAAAAAATAACTGAAATCAGTCGCTTCCTATAACCATCAATAAGCTTCTTACACCTGTCACCCGGAATTTTGGACCACTCTTCCTTTGCAAACTGCTCCAGGTCTCTCTTATTGTAAGGGCGCCTTTTCCCAACCGCAATTTTAAGATCTCTCCCCCGGTGTTCAATGGGATTTAGATCTGGACTCATTGCTGGCCACTTCAGAACTCTCCAGCACTTTGTTGCCATCCATTTCTGGGTGCTTTTTGACGTCTGTTTGGCTGGAAGATCCAAGATCTTGGACGCAAACCCAGCTTTCTGACACTGGGCTCTACAGTGCGACCCAAAATCCTTTAGTAATCCTCAGATTTCATGATGCCTTGCACACATTCAAGGCACCCAGTGCCAGAGGCAGCAAAACAACCCCAAAACATTATTGAACCTCCACCATATTTCACTGTAGGTACTGTGTCCTTTTCTTTGTAGGCCTCATTCCATTTTCGGTAAACAGTAGAATGATATGCTTTACCAAAAAGCTCTATCTTGGTCTCATCTGTCCACAAGACGTTTTCCCAGAAGGATTTTGGCTTACTCAAGTACAATTTGGCAAACTGTAGTCTTGCTTTTTTATGTCTCTGTGTCAGCAGTGGGGTCTTCCTGGGTTTCCTGCAATAGCGTTTCATTTCATTTAAATGTCAACGGATAGTTCACGCTGACACTGATGCTCCCTGAGCCTGCAGGACAGCTTGAATTTCTTTGCAACTTGTTGGGGCTGCTTATCCACCATCCAGACTATCCTGCGTTGCAACCTTTCATCAATTTTTCTCTTCAGTCCATGCCCAGAGAGATTAGCTACAGTGCCATGGGTTGCTAACTTCTTGATAATGTTGCGCACAGTGGACAAAGGTAAATCTAGATCTCTGGGGATGGACTTGTAACCTTGAGATTGTTGATAATTTTCCACAATTTTGGTTCTCAAGTCCTCAGACAGTTCTCTTCTCCTCTTTCTGTTGTCCATGCTTAGGGCCCTATTAAATTCCTCACGCATCGGTTTTGCGTGCACGAAAATGTGCATTTGTGCGAGAACATAAACCATTTGCGCAGAGCGTCGTATTTCAACGTTCGCACAAACGATGCACGTTATCGTTTAACGCGGATGGACTTGCGCGAGCGTGATGAACTGTGTGCGTCCTATACTTAACATTGTGAGCACAAATGCGTTAAACGGATGGTATTTCAAGAGATGCGCAACTTCCTATGAACGACGTTTGCGCGCATAATTTTAACGTCTTTGAAAAGCTGGTGTTAACTGCAAATCTGAACTTTCTGGCCGAAACAAAAAACACCAGCACAAAAAAAAAAATACAGCACAGTATAGTTATACATTCTACACAAACCCAAACCAAAAAATTGTGAATTCGTGCATTTTTTTTTATTGCCGCAGCATGTATACTCAGATTTATTTTGACAGGCGCAAAAACGTTAGTGAGTCAATTAAGGTGAATTGATGTAAATTAAGGTTCTTAATTGTGATTGGCTGAATCCCATGAAAAAAACAGTCCGCACACTGATTTACATGCGCAACGTTACTGCGCGCGTATTACACGTCGTTTTGTGCGTTTTTACTAACGTTATTTTTTGACGGATGAGAAAATGCGTTCGGATCCGAATATCAAATTAATTTTCACACGATAATGCTGGTCGATGTACACTAAAAAATTGCGCTGCGTAGGAGCATTTGCGCAGAGAATGTAATAGGGACCTTATTGTGGCACACACAGACACACAATGCAAAGACTAAGTGAACTTCTCTCCTTTTTATCTGCTTTCAGGTGTGATTTTTATATTGCCCACACCTGTTACTTGCCCCAGGTGAGTTTACAGGAGCATCACTTGCTTGAAGCAATCTTATGTATCCACAATTTTGAAAGGGTGCCAAGAATTTTGTCCAGACCATTTTTGGAGTTTTGTGTGACATTTTGTCCAATTTGCTTTTTTTCCTCCCTTTTTTTGTTTTGTTCTAATACACACAAAGGGAATAAACATGTGTATAGTAAAACAAGTGTTACTGCAATACTTTTCTGTGAGAAATACTTGATTTTCTGGAAAAATGTCTGGGGTGCCAACAATTTCGGCTATGACTGTATGAGAATTTGAATACTCATTGACATAAACATTCCTAAACAAATTGTGCAGATATCATTTAGATGAATAGATAGATAGATAGATACAGTAGATAGATAGATAGATAGATAGATAGATAGATAGATAGATATTACTTTAAAAAATTTCTTGCACACTAAATGATCGTTCATGTAAATTATGTTTAATAAAATTATAAATCTATTAAAACATATACCTGAAATCTTTATAAGTTGCTTCACTGGAAAAATGAAAAGTTCTTCAAAGATTCTGTAATCTGCAGCAGCAGAATAGTAAGTCTCATGTACCCGTTTCGGATTAATGTGATGTAAGTGGTAATGTTTCATGGTACTGCGGTCCATGCTGAGTATCTGTGATGATCCCTGTGCACCTGTCTGTCGACTGACAAAGTTATCTCTCTGTTATATAAAGCTGATACTGTGTCCGGTTTTCTAATTAATGAGAGTGTGACTTCTCAGGAGTCAAATAATGTAGGATTCATATCATTATCTTATTGATACAGATTATTTATCAGTCACAATGATTTTATCAGTCACAATGTAGTCATAAGGGTTAGTCCTTCAGGTGATCAGGGCTTTCATCTCAATGGTGAACATTTTTTTATTTTATTTTATATGTGGTGTTATTTTCTGCTAACAGCTGATATTGCCGCCCCTCTGTCTGTTATATACACATAATATTGTGATCTGGAATCTAATTAAGGAACTGAATGACTTGTAAGGAATCAAACAGTGCAGCGTCTTCACCTTCCTCATGACACTGTATGGCATCGGCATGATGTAGTCATCATAAGGATCAGTTCTCCTTGCTTACAGGGCTTTCTTTTCTGTTGTGGCCAGTGTTACGGATCGAGGTACCCTCACGCTTGGTACCCTCTGTCTGGGCACCCACTTTCCGCTGAAACACAGGAGATATTCGTACAAAACCACAGAATAGACGACACGTATACTGTTGAGTTGTTTCTCATTCAAAATCCAAATGGAGAATGCTTCTTTATTTCAAATACAAACAGGTAAACAGTAGAGACACAACCCCCTCCCTTACAGATAAGATCAAGAGTCTCCAGTCACAGAACAATAGAAAGAGCCACCCTACACAATTAATTGTTTACACATGCGTCTTATCTAAACAATCTTCTTAAGACTAGAGGGAAATATGGAGGGATATGGAGAGAGGGGGGTGGAAGCAGACAAGAGGTTAGAGTGCAAGCTCTTGAGCAGGGTCCTCTCCTACTGTTTTGGGAGTGCAAAATATTACTTACTTATAACTGTAACATACAGATACACACTTTGACAACAGCACAGCACAGCACATCGCACAACACTCTACACTATATAGAGAGACAATAAACTCAATAAACTGTAAAGAAAATAAATGCAAAAAAACTTTGAAGTGGCGGTTTCATCACATATGTCCCCCCTTCCAGATTGTCAGGGCCAGCTTTGATCACAACGGATCCAGGGCCAGATTAACATAGGGGCAGATGGAGCAGCAGCTCCAGGCCCATGCCCCAGAATAGGCCCACAGAAAGGATAAATTTGTCTGCATTGATGGGCATTTTGACCTCTATATCTCCACCTCCGTAGCAGCTACAGAGTCATGTGAGGTATCACCGGAAAGGCCAGAGCATGACCTTCATTTTTTATTTTTCTTTCTAACACAGCAATATTTTTCGCTTTTCAATTATAAAGTGAACAATGATGCTGCAGTGACTCACCATCACATTTTTCATGTCACTAACAAGTGTGGAGGTGATGGTACAATCCATTATTACAAATTTGTTTTAACAAGAACCTAATTCGCCGCACTGCAGAGAAGTGCACTGGGGGGGGGCTTTGGAACCTTGCGCCCCTAATCTTTACACCTCGCAAGGTCAACTGAGGTGTCAGACAGGACAGAGTCTGGCCTTTGCTTTGATACCAAACATGACAATGTAAAATCTAAATAGAAAAAGAAAACCAAAAAAAATAATTTTATTTATTTTTTGTTCCAAAGCGATGGTATTGTCCATTTGTCACTTATAAAATGAGAGATACCACTGCCATTACTCACCTTCTCCTTTCCCACGCTGGGAGCAAGGTCAGTGTTTTATACATAGTCATATTATTCATAAAACACCATTATCCAAAGCACATGGAAAATATCTAAATTTCTTTGGTTAAAATTGAATATTTTCTCAGAAAAATGCAGTAACAGGTTCCCATTTTTTTTTTTTTTAACAAGAATTCCCTATAGAATGTATGACCACAGAGGTTTGGATGATAAAATAGGGAAAAATTATTTTAAACGCTGGGATGATTGAAATCTGAATGGAAATTTCCTCACACAGTATCTGCCTGGTTAGATATACCATATCTGCCTGGTTAGATATACCTATATCTGCACTATTAAATAGCCTAAATATGTTGTAATTTCACTAAAGTCCAAAAAAAGCCCACCAAAATATTCAGCTCCAGGCCCATAGAGATCTTAATCCGGCCCTGACCGCAATTCAACAGCGTTTGGCGGTACCAAAATTGTCCATAGAAGACTCTTGTAGCTTCTACTCCTCGTAACTTCTATTAAACTAGATTGTAAGTTCCCACGGGAATTGGGTCCTCATATCCTTATGTACAGCAGGAGAAAGGGGTGGGTCCTAGTGGCGCAGTCTCTTTTTAAAGTACTCCAAAGCGATGGTATTGTCCATTTGTCACTTATAAAATGAGAGATACCACTGCCATTACTCACCTTCTCCTTTCCCACGCTGGGAGCAAGGTCAGTGTTTTATACATAGTCATATTATTCATAAAACACCATTATCCAAAGCACATGGAAAATATCTAAATTTCTTTGGTTAAAATTGAATATTTTCTCAGAAAAATGCAGTAACAGGTTCCCATTTTTTTTTTTTAACAAGAATTCCCTATAGAATGTATGACCACAGAGGTTTGGATGATAAAATAGGAAAAAATTATTTTAAACGCTGGGATGATTGAAATCTGAATGGAAATTTCCTCACACAGTATCTGCCTGGTTAGATATACCCATATCTGCCTGGTTAGATATACCTATATCTGCACTATTAAATAGCCTAAATATGTTGTAATTTCACTAAAGTCCAAAAAAAGCCCACCAAAATATTCAGCTCCAGGCCCATAGAGATCTTAATCCGGCCCTGACCGCAATTCAACAGCGTTTGGCGGTACCAAAATTGTCCCATAGAAGACTCTTGTAGCTTCTACTCCTCGTAACTTCTATTAAACTAGATTGTAAGTTCCCACGGGAATTGGGTCCTCATATCCTTATGTACAGCAGGAGAAAGGGGTGGGTCCTAGTGGCGCAGTCTCTTTTTAAAGTACCGTATATACTTGGGTATAAGCCGACCCGTGTATAAGCCGACCCCCCTACTTTTTCCCAAAAAAACTGTGAAAACTTATTGACTCGCGTATAAGCCTAAGTGGGATATTGCCCCAGCTCACACATGGATATTGCCCCAGCTCACACAAGGATATTGCCCCAGCTCACACATGGATTTGCCCCAGCTCATGGATATGCCCCAGCTCATGGATTTGCCCCAGCTCATGGATTTGCCCCAGCTCATGGATATGCCCCAGCTCATGGATACTGCCCCCAGCTCATGGATTTGCCCCAGCTCATGGATTTGCCCCAGCTCATGGATACTGCCCCAGCTCATGGATACTGCCCAAGCTCATGGATTTGCCCCAGCTCATGGATATGCCCCAGCTCATGGATACTGCCCCCAGCTCATGGATTTGCCCCAGCTCATGGATTTGCCCCAGCTCATGGATACTGCCCCAGCTCATGGATACTGCCCAAGCTCATGGATTTGCCCCAGCTCATGGATATGCCCCAGCTCATGGATACTGCCCCCCAGCTCATGGATTTGCCCCAGCTCATGGATTTGCCCCAGCTCATGGATACTGCCCCAGCTCATGGATACTGCCCAAGCTCATGGATTTGCCCCAGCTCATGGATATGCCCCAGCTCATGGATACTGCCCCCCAGCTCATGGATTTGCCCCAGCTCATGGATACTGCCCCCCAGCTCATGGATTTGCCCCAGCTCATGGATATGCCCTAGCTCTCACCTGGATATTGCCCCAGCGGCAGCCAGCTCTCACAAGGTCCTGTACAGCGTGAGTCCGTCCGTGTTGAAGGGGATGCGGCTGCGTGCGTGCGCAGGTCACGCGGTCCAGCCAGTCAGGTGGTACAGAGACTCAGTACCACCTGATTAGCCGGACCACGTGACCGGCTGCGCCTGCACGCAGCCGCATCCCCTTCAACATGGACGGACTCACGCTGTACAGGACCTTGACTCGGGTATAAGCCGAATTGCGGTTTTTTGACTCAAAATCTGAGTCAAAAAACTTGGCTTATACCCGAGTATATACGGTAATCGATATACAAACTTGAAATACATGCGGTACATAATGTGCCTAAAATAAATAAATAGGTATGGTGTTCCCACTATTCCAGGAAGTGCACGGTCGGAACGACCACTAAAGTGCTGCCGTGAATAATCTATGTGCAATAGTGCCTCTGTGCAATTGAGCAAAATTGCATATACTGCAGAATAACAGCTAAATTGCTAGTGCAATCAAGAGTCACATAAAGTGCAAATGCGAATATAAGTGCATATATGTCATGAATTAAGCCTATGCCCGCACCTAAACCGTGGCAAACCCTTATTCACCTGTCTAGGTTTGTATGCAGGTTCGATTCCCCTATCTGGCTGTTAAGCTTCTGTTGTGATACCTACAGGTGTATACTACTTCACCTAAATGAAGCCTGCTTAAAAGAGGGATCCACCCTTCCATCAGGGCTTCAACATAACGTCTCTGGAAGTGCAGACAACCAGACCTGTTCCTGAAGCTCCCTACCGTGTTACCTGAATCCCTCCAGTGATACACCCAAGTGGAACCCTGCTACCAAGGAGAATCTCCCCACCAAGGTACCACGCTCTCAAGAACCCTCGTTCTTCGAGTGTACCCCACTTCCAAGAATCCTCGTTTGTCAAGTATACCCTGCTTTCAAGAATCCCTATTGTCAAGCTGAATCCTGCATACAGTCTGTTGCCTGCCTGCTAGTGCTGTTATTATTTACCATTTGTTTTGTTTATTATTTAATAAACCTTCAATACCCAGCAACCTGTGTGACTCCTATGATCACTGCATCCTGGGCTCACTTCACCCACCGCCGCACTCCCGTACCTGACAGAATGTTGAAGCCTTCACACAGTGAGTCCGCGGTGATCCAAATCGTTATGGAGTACCTCAGAAAAGCCATTCAAGACATCCTGCAACATTTGGACTCCGTTTTTGCAAGTATGCAGCAGGGTTTAAATGACACCTCTACTAAGTGTGCACTCCAGCTCCAAAGAAAGTGGGTAGAGGACCCCTAACATCCGAAGAAATTGCTAGGAGAAGGTCCCAGAAGCTCTGCTTCTTACTGCGGGGAACCGTCCCATTCCATCTCGGAATGTTTAGTGCGCCCCCCCAAGCTGCCCCGCACTTTCCCTGGAGTTTCAAACGAAACCCTGCAATCCCCAGTGCTACCTGGTGCTACTCCCAAGTCTGCACCTGTTAAATCAAAAAGGATTTTTCTATCAAGGCCAGAGAACCCTTTTCTACTCCGCCTGTGGTCCCAATGCCTAGTGAAGCACTGCCCACCAAGTTCAAGAAGGCAGTGCCTGTCAAGTCTGCTTCCACCAGACCAAAAAGGGAAATTGTTCCTACCAAGTCCTTGTCCAGAAAACCCACACCTGCTAAAACAAGGACTGTGTATAAAAAGTCTATGGAGGCCTACTCGGATAAGCTCCAAAGGTGCCAGCCAAATAGGATGGTGTCACTGGACACCTATCCTGAGGTCACAGACCTTGAAGACCCCTATCCTGCCGAAACCATGGAGTTCGAGTCCACCCTACCTCCAGAATATGAACCTGAAATTCCCATGGAGTTAGCTGCTGCCCTGCACATCGCAGATTCTCCAGCCGTTGCTGCCCTGCACATCGCAGATTCTCCAGCCGTTGCTGCCCTGCACATCGCAGATTCTCCAGCCGTTGCTGCCCTGCACATCGCAGATTCTCCAGCCGTTGCTGCCCTGCACATCGCAGATTCTCCAGCCGTTGCTGCCCTGCACATCGCAGATTCTCCAGCCGTTGCTGCCCTGCACATCGCAGATTCTCCAGCCGTTGCTGCCCTGCACATCGCAGATTCTCCAGCCGTTGCTTGCCCTGCACATCGCAGATTCTCCAGCCGTTGCTGCCCTGCACATCGCAGATTCTCCAGCCGTTGCTGCCCTGCACATCGCAGATTCTCCAGCCGTTGCTGCCCTGCACATCGCAGATTCTCCAGCCGTTGCTGCCCTGCACATCGCAGATTCTCCAGCCGTTGCTGCCCTGCACATCGCAGATTCTCCAGCCGTTGCTGCCCTGCACATCGCAGATTCTCCAGCCGTTGCTTCCCTGCACATCGCAGATTCTCCAGCCGTTGCTGCCCTGCACATCGCAGATTCTCCAGCCGTTGCTGCCCTGCACATCGCAGGATTCCGAGAGCCATGCTGTACCGAGGTCCAGGTCCAAGAGCCGTGCTGTACCGAGGTCCAGGTCCAAGAGCCGTGCTTATGTACGAGGTCCAGGTCCAAGAGCCGTGCTGTACCGAGGTCCAGGTCCAAGAGCCGTGCTGTACCGAGGTCCAAGCCCAGACTGCTGTCACCAAAACATTTGTGGACACTGATACCGCTGCAGCTACCCTGCCAACTCCTGGTAAAGCCAGTCCATCCAGTGAAGTCCTGGTACTTGTCTCTGCCATGGCAGCTCAGGTGAACACCCTTACCCATACCATACAGGACATGCAGCTGAACCACAAATACCTGCCAGTCTCAGGTACAGGTTGCATTAGCCCGTGGACATTTCTCTACTCCCGATCTGGTTGCCACCAGCAACCCCATACATCAGGACGACTCCGAACCCACTGTGCTCGATAGCACCTCAGATATGGATCCCACGATACCCTACAGTGTCCAGGTATCGTGATACGCCGAACAGACCTTGAAAACCTGTGACCATCTTGACCACC
The DNA here is from genome assembly GCA_009667805.1 of Leptobrachium leishanense. Classification (NCBI taxonomy): domain Eukaryota; kingdom Metazoa; phylum Chordata; class Amphibia; order Anura; family Megophryidae; genus Leptobrachium; species Leptobrachium leishanense. The sequence continues at coordinate 488,967 of CM019073.1, read as the reverse complement.
CAAACCTCATCCTTGGAGGTGACGGGTCCTGGCCCCCAACCGACGGCGGCGCAGGAAAAAATAGGTGGCCCCCTTGCTATATATATATCTGATTGTTCGCGCCCGGAAGGCGCTCCTTGGGTTGGGGTACTGTCATGAATTAAGGCCTATGCCCGCACCTAAACCGTGGCAAACCCTTATTCACCTGTCTAGGTTTGTATGCAGGTTCGATTCCCCATCTGGCTGTTAAAGCTTCTGTTGTGATACCTACAGGTGTATACTACTTCACCTAAATGAAGCCTGCTTAAAAGAGGATCCACCCTTCCATCAGGGCTTCAACATAACGTCTCTGGAAGTGCAGACAACCAGACCTGTTCCTGAAGCTCCCTACCGTGTTACCTGAATCCCTCCAGTGATACACCCAAGTGGAACCCTGCTACCAAGGAGAATCTCCCCACCAAGGTACCACGCTCTCAAGAACCCTCGTTCTTCGAGTGTACCCCACTTCCAAGAATCCTCGTTTGTCAAGTATACCCTGCTTTCAAGAATCCCTATTGTCAAGCTGAATCCTGCATACAGTCTGTTGCCTGCCTGCTAGTGCTGTTATTATTTACCATTTGTTTTGTTTATTATTTAATAAACCTTCAATTACCCAGCAACCTGTGTGACTCCTATGATCACTGCATCCTGGGCCTCACTTCACCCACCGCCGCACTCCCGTACCTGACAATATATAAGTGCATTTAAAGTGCATATGAAAGTCCTTGTAGCTGTAATAATCAAGTCCTGCTTTCCAAAATCAATAGTGAAAGCAAAAAAAACAGTCCAACCGACCATATATTCTATACTGGAGATAAATGTAGTCTGATTGGGTCTCCACGTGGACAATCCAGAGGTATACGTGCGGTCTTGATGCAATATCTTCACCTAAGTCCTGTATAGACGACTCCGATTCCCAAAAAATGGGAAAAAAAAGGGAGAAGAGGGAAAGAGAGAGAAAACAAAGAAGAAAAAAATAGTGCAATATTGTCTGATAGAGAGTCAAGTGCCCATAGACAAGGGAACACTTACGTTTTAAGAGCCTTGTATACCGGCTCTAGTGTGAAGTGCCTTGGGCCTAATTGAGGGTAGCCTCTGCCCTTCTTTAGAGCTTTCTTGGGGGTAGCCTCTGCCCTTCTTTAAAGCTTGCTTGATAGTCTCAGGTACAGAAAGAAAGAGAGAGACGCCCTCATAGCGTAGCTTGTAGCCAATAACTTAGATAAGGTAGGTGAAAGTTAGACAAACTCACCGATGGTGGAGCCTTGGATTCCAGGTTCAACTTGTAAGCGGTGTGGTACTACTTATTCGGTGGGTACCTTCACCCCTTTTCGTCTGCAGGCAGTTCTCCTCTCTTGTATAGATGGTGA